>LR749806.1:182996-429119 GCA_902729485.2 Mus minutoides | reverse complement strand
TACTGACTCTGAGGTCTGGGATTTCAGCTTCTCTGACTCCAGCTGATGTCTTCTCTCTATACTGGATTCTATCCTCTGAGTACTATGTCTGGAATTCGTGTCTTTAGCCTGGATCTCATGCCCTACATTGGTGTACCAGATATTGCAGGGCTTTCAATCCTGTTTGAAATTTAATAAAGAAATTTAAATTACATCGTTCAAGGCTGTTGGCCTTTTGCTGGGCAGTCTCTCAGCCCCTATTTTAACCCGACTTCTCCACCATTGCATTTCTCCACATGGTTCTCATTTGCACAGCTCCCAGCTCTTTGTGTCTCCCTTCAGTGCCAAGGACCAGCCTCAGGTAGGTCCAGATTCCTGAGAGAAGGGTGTTTGGGCAAAAACAAATGACTCCTAAGTCAAATCATGACAAAAAGTCAAAGCATTAGTCCAAGCTGGTGGCCTAGTTTCTGCTGAGATGGCTTTCCAGACTCTCTCTCTCTCTCTCTCTCTCTCTCTCTCTCTCTCTCTCTCTCTGTGTGTGTGTGTGTGTGTGTGTGTGTGTGTGTGTTCTGCTCTAGACAGATTTTTCTTATTGTCCTAAAAACTCTCGGTTTGAGACAACTCTCTCTCTCTCTCTGCTAGTAAAAATTCTAAAAGTTCTCTGGATAACTCATGTGTTAAATTCTTGGATTTTCTGACTAAGCCAGAAATACTTTTAGAAAAATTCTAAACATAATTCTTAGTTTTTCTGATACAAATCAGAAAGCCAGAAAAAAAATCTAAGAGATTTTGGCTCTTCAGACAGCCTTCCCTGGCTAGCTGCTACAAAACATTCTAAAAGAGCTGTGTCAGTATTCCAAGCAATCCTTGGGATTTCTGACCAAGAAATCCTGTTAGAAAAATTCTTGAAAGAGCTATTATTTTCACTCTTCAGAGATCTTCAGACAGCTTAGCTCTCACTAGAGAAAAATTCTAAAAGTAACTGGCTGATATAGCTTTCTGCATCTCATGCAGACCAAAAGTCCAGATTTTTATTTACATATCAATTCAGTTATCTATTCCAGGTTCCCTTCTATGAATCAACATCTTGTGACTCCCCAACCCCTTGGGCGTTAGGAGACAACAAGAACACATTTTCTTTAAACATTGCAAAAGAATCCAAAGAATTAAATACAGATACTAGTGGCGCATGCCTTTAATCCCAGCACTCAGGAGGCAGAGGCAGGTGGATTTCTGAGTTCGAGGCCAGCCTGGTCTACAAAGTGAGTTCCAGGACAGCCAAGGCTACACAGAGAAATCCTTTCTCGAAAAAACCAAAATAATAATAATAATAATAATAATAATAATAATAATAATAATACAGATGTTAAACTATCTGGGTGGGACCTGGTCCTAAAATTACCACTTCTACCACACTTGGGCCTGGACTTGCAATGTCCCAGACTGACCTTGAACTCAGGAATCTACCTCCCTTTGTATCTGGTTGCCTTTGTATCTTTCTGACAAGCTATCTCATTAATGCAACTACCTCTGTTCCCTTAGATTCATGAAGCTCCTCATATATTCATCCTGCATCCTTATTTTTTGCACAGTTGAGAAATTGTATGTTTTCTAACTCATGTTTCCAGAGTTCTTTCCCACAGCCTTAAGGGCTGTCCTGAAGGCCCCAGCATTTACCATTTTGCTGGGACATTAGCCAAATCTTCACCTCCTAGCCTCATTCTTTCTCAGATTATCATGGAGTCATTAACATTAACAGGGAGGACATTCCTTGGAGGAATGTGAAAATATGTACATTATTATACAAACAAGCCTTATGCCCATGGCAACCATCCACACTCATGGAAGTCCATGTCACAGGAGCAATAACTATGTCAATCTGTCCCTACCAAGGCCATGCTGGACTCAGTCTCCCTTCTGCATCTGTCTGTGTTTCTTTGCATCTGCCTGTATCTCTGCCTGCCCAGAAGTTCAGACTCTTCCCCTGCCCCAGTTCCAAGATGCCAGTCCTTTCCTATGCAAAAAGCCACACTCCTTACTCAACCAGTTGGCTTTGGGATCTAGGTGGTCTTTCCCACAGCATCTCTGTGTTCTGCCAGCCCAAGCGGCCTTATTAACACTTACTGTGTGAGGAGAGATACCTCACAGTCATTGTGATTAGTGGTTTTAACCATAATTTTCATGTCTCTGTAGCCACATTCACAGGGCCAGCTGTTTAGGTCTTTTGCACATTCCTTCTTTGGACTATTTGTTTTGTTTTGTTTTTTGTTTTGTTTTTTGTTTTGTTTTGTTTAGTTGTTGTTGTTGTTGTTGCTGTTTGGTTTTTTTGAGACAGGGTTTCTCTGTGTAGCCCTGGCTGTCTTGGAACTCACTTTATAGACCAGGCTGGCCTTGAACTCAGAAATCCACCTGCCTCTGCCTCCTGAGTGCTGGGATTAAAGGCGTGCACCACCACGCCCAGCTTTGGACTATTTGTTTTATCAGAGGGTTGAGTTCCTAATAAATTTTGCATATTAATCTCTTATTAGGTATGTGTCTTTTTTGTTAAGACTTATTTTTATTTTATGTGAGTACACTGTAGCTGTCTTCAGACATACCAGAAGAGGGCATCAGATCCCATTACAGATGTTTGTGAGCCACCATGTGGTTGCTGGGAATTGAACTCAGGACCTCTGGAAGAGCAGTCAGTGCTCTTAATTGCTGAGCCATCTCTCCAGCCCTAGGTGTGTGTCTTATAGACATTTTTTTCTTAACCCACAGATGTCTGAGACTATGTCTGACTACTTGCATGTGCTACCATTTGTATACTGCTTCTGTTGCCCGTGTTGGGGGCTAGGGGGAATCAAAGCTAAACAATACACACCCTCAGGCCAATGTTGTCATACCCATGTTTTGTTTTATTTTAACTTTGAGAAGGGGCCTCATTGGGTTGTCCAAACTGCATTTGAAGTCACTCTGTAGTCTAGCTGGTCTTGGACTTATAGTCCTATATATACTGCCTTAACCTTCCAAGTAGTTGGGACTGAATGCATATGCCATCAGATCTGACTGATATTTTAATTTTCACGGATATTACATTCAACTTGTAGATATCCTTGCCTTATTTGTGAGCCCAAAAGACCAACCAGGAGCAGATTCCAATGCAATCACATTAGGGTCTCTTTATTACACACTTGAGCTTGGGCTTGCTCACTGCCTGGGTGAAGCCGCCCTGAACTCTCACTGGGACAAGGTTTTATAGGAAAAGGGAACAAGTGAAGGGGTGTCCATTCTGGCAAGCATCTAATGGAATGACTATTGAAGGTGGGTGCTCTGAAGCAAGACCATGAACAATCACAAATGGTCTGAAAGTACATCTGGAACAATCAGACTAATCTTTGATTATCTGTTGCTAGGAAGTAGCTAGGGAGTAATTCTGGGGTATGGGCCAAGGACACGTCCTGGGATCCTTCCTGATACTTGAGTGCAGCTTGGCTTCAGCTGTGGATCAAGTTCTCAGGCTTTTCTTTTCTTTCTTTCTCCCCCAACCCACCAACCCCCAAGATAAAGTCAGGTCCTCTTGGGTTTGACCTCTCAAGACCATTTTAACATTAGTGCTTTAAATGCATGGACAAAACGTTCCTTTTTTTTCTTTCTGCATATCTCTTTAAATATTTTAGACTCATGCTTTAGAAGTTCAGGCAGCCTTACGTACCTGACCAAGTGTACTCCTAAGGGTTTGGAGGGGTGGGAAACTATTCCAATGAGATTTTTCTCTTAATTCATCTTTCAGACAAATGAAACACTACTGGTGCTTGTTTTGTTGTTGATTTTTTTTTAATGCGTATTCTGACTATGCAGCCCACAGATGGCTTGGACTTCACTGTGTAGACCACACTAGTTTACCATGCAGACCAGGGTAGTTTGATGTAACTTAGTGGTGAGGCCATCAGGGCTGGGATTTTGCTTTTTATTCCTGAACTAATCTCCAAGTTCTTTTTTTTTTTTTTTTTAATTTAATTTACCTGTACAGGCTTCCTATTTCTTTATCATTCAGTGTCAGTAGGGTGCACCTTTCTGAAAATTCCTCCTAGGCTCTATTTGGGCGTCCGATTGTTCAGCGTAACACTGTGCGATGCTTTGTATTTTTGTGGTAGCTGCTGTGATGCCTCTGCTTCCGTTTGTAAACTCAGAACAGACCAAAGTTTTTGTGTTCAGTTTAGACAAAACATGATTTACTCTTCAATCTTTTCAAACACAGACTTTGTTTTGCTTGTTGAGTGGTTTCCATCTATTTTTGTCCAGGCTCCTGTTATTCCCCTTCCTGCTGTTAACACGTGCTTGGCTTGACCCCTTCCACTCCAGTCACATCACTCAGCAGTGTGATCATCCTTGCTCTTGGAGCGGCTCATCCTCGCTCTTGGGGCGGCAAGCCATGTTGCCTACAAGTTTTGTAGTATTCTCTTTTAGTTTTTGCTGCCTTTGTTTTATGTTTTTTTGTAAAGTTATTCATTGATCCATCAGGTGCTCTGGTATATGTTGCCTCATCGTCCTGTATTTGTAAATTTCCAAAATTCTTCCTGGTAGTGATTTCTACTTTTACAATGTTGTAATGTTAAAAAAAAAAAAAAAAAGTTTGCATTGCACGGTATCAGTCTTTTTGAATTGCTAGACTTGTCTTGTGGTCTGGTACAGGGCATGCTGGACAATGTTCTGTGTATTTTGTTAGGTCAATTTTGTCAAAATTGTGAAGTCTAGAGTTCTTTTATTGATTTGGTCTGGACAATCTGTCCAATATCAAAAATGGTATATGGAAATCTCTTGATATCTTCGCGTTTTGTTGTTGTTGATGTTTTGAGACAGGGTCTCATTGTAGCCTGTGCTACTCTGGAACTCATGATCATCCTGCCTCTACCTCTGGGGTACTAGACAGCTGTGTGCCACCAACCCCAGCACCTTACTATTACCTTATTTCAATCTATCAACTCCCTCAAAATCTTTTGATGAACATTTGTTTTATATATTTAAGTGTTTCGTGGTGATGGTACAGTTATTGAACCCTCTTGACATACTGATCCCCGCATTATGACTTTTATAGCCTCTTTCACCACTTTAAATTTCAAGTCACTTTATCCAAGACACCCCAGCACCACTTATCTTGGTCTCCATTTTGGGGAAATACCTTCTTCTGTCCTTCAACTACCAGTCTTTATATGCCCTTGAAAGTTAACAACTACGGGGCAATAGAGGTGGCTTAGCAGCTAAGAACACTGGCTGCTCTTCCAGATGGCCTTCAGTTCAATTCCCAGCAACCACATAGTGGCTAACAATGATCTATAATGGAATTGATGCCCTCTTCCAGTGTGCCTGCAGAGAGCAACAGTGTATTCATGTACATTAAAAAAAAAAAAAAAGGGTAAATCTTTTTTAAGAAAATAAATAAATAACCGCTACAACATGTTATAGTTGAATCTTGGGTTTTTGGGTTTTTTTAACCCTTTCATTGGAGAATATAAGCCATTTACATTCAATGTAACTACTGACAGTAATGACTTATATTGCTGTTGTGCTGATTTCTGACTGGTTTGTAGATATGTTACATCTACAAGAAGATGGAGGCAATGAGAACAAGGCAGTCAGTACCTTCAGCACTATAAAAGACTGAGAAACCTGCCTGTAGGCTTATGCTTCTACCTCAGAACTGATTGCTTCCCCAAGTACAAGGGAAGCTAGGCACCCAGTAGACAGAGCTGGGGTTCTATCAGTAAAGGAGAAATAGGGTGTGGGACTAGCAGTACCCCACACATTCTGAAAACTGGGAAAGATCAGAGAGTTCACAAAATGAAGAGGAAAGCCAGCAAGTTAAGAGTATGGCCAAGACCTGATTGTGGGAGTATACAAAAGGGACACCTAATCTGAGAGGTAGGCATGGCCTAATAAAGTGACAGTGGAGACAAGCGGTAAGAGCTGTTCAGGGAAGAGAAAGAAAGGTCAGACATTTGAAGTGACACTGGGTCTTGGCTAGGAGCAGCTCAGTACTAGAGGGGAAGGAACAGAGGACTGTGTGCAGTGATGGCAGGAAGGTGCCAGGGCCGGTTAAAGAAATCCGGACTTAGCTTTATGGTAATGAGCAGTCATTGAGGGGTTTACACAGGACAGCTTTTGCTTGCTAGAGTTTTAAACTGGAGTGGAAATAATTCATTCAATAGCAATTGTTTCTAAGTATCAGTGGACTAGCTATCACCACATAGTGAATTGGAAGGGAGATAGTCATCAAAGCCTTGTCCTCCCCCTTCCACAGGAGTAACCCTCAAGTGGACACTGCATCTAGGAACTGGCTGCTTAAATCCTCCCCTGCAAATGCTTGAGAATTCTTACAAAATGTTGAAGGAAAAATCAGAGTTTTCTTAGATTCTAGCAAACTTAATTTCTGCCTGGAACAGCAGTTCTCAGAAACCTGTGGGTTTCAACCCCTAACTCTTTCACAGGGGTCACCTAAGACCATCTACATATCAGATATTTACATTATGATTAATAACAGTAGCAAAATTACAGTTATGAAGTAGTAGTGAAAATAAGTTTATGGCTGGGGGTCACCACAACAAGAGGAGCTGTATTACAGGGTCACAGCATTAGGAAGAGTGAGAACCACTGACCTAGACGTACATAACTTAAAATGCTATAAATAGGGGGCTGGAGAGATGGCTCAGCGGGTAAGAGCACTGACTGCTCTTCCGAAGGTCCTGAGTTCAAATCCCAGCAACCACATGGTGGCTCACAATCATCTGTAATGAGATCTGATGCCCTCTTCTGGTGTCTAAAGACAATTACAGTGTACTTAGATATAATAATAAATCTTTGGGCCACAGCAAGGAGCCGGAGCGAGCAGAGGTCCTGGATCCAATTCCCAGCAACCACATGATGGCTTACAACCATCAGTACATCAACAGCGTACACATATACATAAAATAAATAAATAAATCTTTTTGTTGTTGTTGTTTTTGTTTTTGGAGACAGGGTTTCTCTGTATAGCCCTGGCTGTCCTGGAACTCACTTTGTAGACCAGGCTGGCCTCAAACTCAGAAATCCACCTGCCTCTGCCTCCCGAGTGCTAGGATTAAAGGCGTGCGCCACTACTGCCCAGCTTTTTTTTTAATTGTAAAATGACTTTGGATTTTAAAGGATATTGAATATTTTAAAAGGATTGAACTTTTAATATGTAAAGACTGTGGAACTTTTAAAGTTATTTAAGATCTTGGGGATGAATAAGAACTAAGGGTTGAGGCTTACTAGTGATGTATTTGTGTGTCAAGTTGACAAGGGGTCAATTGTACTGGCTAGTTTTGTGTCAGCTTGACACAGCTGGGTTATCACAGAGAAAGGAGCTTCAGTTGAGGAAATGCCTCCATGAGATCCAACTGTAAGGCATTTTCTCAATTAGTGATCAAGGGGGAAAGGCCCCTTGTGGGTGGGAACATCTCTGGGCTGGCAGTCTTGGGTTCTATAAGAGAGCAGGCTGAGGGGCTGGTGAGATGGCTCAGAGGGTAAGAGCAGCCGACTACTCTTCTGAAGGTGATAAGTTCAAATCCCAGCATCCACATGGTGGCTCACAACCATCCATAACGAGATCTGGCGCCCTCTTCTGGAGTATCTGAAGACAGCTACAGTGTACTTACATATAATAAATAAAATAAATCTTAAAAAAAAAAAAAAAAAAAGAAAGAAAAAGAAAAAGAGAGCAGGCTGAGCAAGCCAGGGGAAGCAAGCCAGTAAGTAACATCCCTCCATGGCCTCTGCATCAGCTCCTGCTTCCTGACCTGCTTGAGTTCCAGTCCTGATTTCCTTAGTGATGAACAGCAGTATGGAAGTGTAAGTTGAATAAACCCTTTCCTCCCCAACTTGCTTCTTGGTCATGATGTTTTGTCCAGGAATAGAAACCCTGACTAAAACACTAAGCTAGTAAGACTCTGACTCATGGACGCATGGCCAGGCATGGTGGGTGGATCATGCCTTTAATCCCAGAACTCAGGATGCAGAGGTCAACCAGTCTCTTCAAGTGCAAAGTCAGCCTAGTCTATATAGTGAGATATAGGACAATAACAAGGCATGTATAACCATATATAAACCAGTAAAACCATATATAAACACACACACACAAGCACACACAAACACATGCTCAACTCATTAAACTCCCAAGAGGACAGAGTCCAAGTCATAAGTTGTGTCACATCTTTACACGAAGTATGTATTTTCTAAATCTTCAATTTTACTCGGTTTCTCTTTCTTCTTCCCCTTTCTGCACACAAATAAAGTTGACCTTGCTGGAAATTGTACACAAAGTATGTATTTTCTAAATCAATTTTATTTCTCTTTCTTCTTCCCCTTTCTGCACACAAATAAAGTTGACCTTGCTGGAAATGGTAATTTTCTATTTTCCTTACTCTTTTTAATGTTTATGCTTGGAGTGAATTCTTCTAAAGGGTCAATGAAATTTAGAGTATTCTGCAAAGCTAATTAAGTCTATATACTGAGATCACAAGTAAGCTGCCTGCTTCTAATGTTTGATTAGACCCCCTAACCCTAGGTAGCATGGCTAATTTATAATTTAAATGAATCTCCTGTTTATGTTATTCCTGAGTATGTGGGACATTAGGAGACTACTGCAATAACACTAGCACAAACCGCTCCAGTCCCAAATAGCTTTAAAGCACAACTTGTATTAGAGACTAACATAAGAGAACGTCCTTAATTACGGTACTGAGTATGCTTCAGTGCCTAGTTAAATTGGCTCTTCTAAGGCAAGAGCATTATGTTCTCCAACCAGCAGTCATTTACAATCCACTCACTCCCCTGACTTCCTGATCTATATTTTTGCATAGAACTTGACATTAGTGTTTCTTCATGAGCCCGTTGTCTGCCAAGTAAAAGCCAAATTCATCTCTGAATGTTGTCATGTTGTTTCTCTCAAGTAAAAGCAGCAAAATCCAAATTGCTGTGAGGTAGTGATTGTGGACAGGTTTCAGCAAGCAAACCTGCCTTCCAAAATGATAGAGGATTTTATTTTCCAACCTGAAGCTTTAAATGCTATTGACACATGTTCAGTGTATTCATTTATACTAATTTACTCCAAACTGAGGTTAAGTGCTCAATTAGTGTCACACTGGATTAGTTCAGGCAACCTTAACATGACTAGATTAACTAGAAAGCACTCTAACAGCAGATCTAACCGTCTGGAAGGCTCATATAATCTTAATGGAGAATCTGAATTTCCCCTAGAATGCCATCAAGATCCTAGCTGTATTTTCATCTACACCATTCAGACTTTTATCTCATGTCACTTAAAAATTGTTACAGACCAACTCCTCAGAAAAGATTTTCAATATTGTCTTTCTTTTTTTTTTTCTCATAGAAAAGGCTATATGGTAACTGTAGCCAACTTTTTCGCCAGATAAGGGTCTATGTGGTTCTGGAACTCGCTATATAGACCAGGCTGGCCTTGAACTCAGAGATCTGCCTGCTTCTACCTCCTAAATTCTGGGATTAAGGGTGTGTACCACCTTAAGGTCTGTTCTTTGGGGGATGGGGGGAGGAGGCTGGAGATCAAATCTAGAGTCATGTATGTATTATGTAGGTAAGCACTATCCTGAGTCAAGTCCCAAAAGAATGTATCAGTATCTCCAACAAACACACACCGTAACATTCCAAAAAGCTCTGGCGATTAAACAGCGAACTCTTCTGCCTCCATGGCTGACTTCCAGGAACATAATCTGATGAAGACCATTGTGCTGCCGGTTCAGGTCTACCAGAAGCCAGACAAGCCAGAGCCACATGCTTCATTTAAATGACTAAACAGAATCCAAACCAGCAGCACATATGTCCTCCCTAATCACATCTGTGATTGCTACAAGGCAAGAGTGATATACAGATCAGCCAACTGCCTCAGTTAGGGAAATGCAGCAATATGGTAGAGCTAATAAGCTAATGAGAACCCTTTGAAAGCCGCCAGTCTGGCTTACAGCAGGAAAGGAAGTCAGAGACTGCAGAACCGTGAACATTTAAAACATCACGGCTAACGTGAAAAATGGAGAAATAGGGCCCATGTATTGAGAAATGCAGGTACTCCAGGAATAAAGAGATCCACCTGCCTCTGCCTCTCAAGAGCTGAGATTAAAGACGTGCATCATCACAGCCTGGCTGTGAGACAGGTCCTTACTATATAGCCCCAGGCGGTCACTCTCAAATTTGTAAAGCTCTCACATCAACTTTCCAAGGTATTGGATTACAGGCATGAGTCACCACGCCCAGCCTTAAAAAGAAGAACAGTGTTTGTTTGGATGGAATCCAGCTTGATTTTGTCATTTTTTTTTCCTCTGTTTATTTTTATTTTACAAGTACAGGTATTTTGCCTGAATGCATGTCTGTGTATCACAGGTGTGCCTGGTGCCTACGAAGGCCAGAAGAGGGCATCAGATCCCCTGGGACTACAGATATAGACAGCTGTGAGCTGCCCTGTGGGTGCTGGGATGGAACCTCTTCTCTGGAAGAGCAACCAGTGCTCTTAACCCCTGATGTCTCTCCAGTCTCTCCAGTCTCTCCAGTCTCTCCAGATTCTGCTCCTTTACTAAACCCACGATGACAAAAAGAGAAACTAATCTATAACCCCATCCATACCAATAAACTCAGGCAGGCATAGAAACTCTATACAAACTCTTAGAGGACTATCTCAACTTGCAAAGTCACCAAATAAATATGTACACAGAGTCAGAAAATTATTTTAATAGTTACAAAACATTTTTTTACAGAATCAGTATAAAATAGCAATTGATTATTTTATAATTATGAGAATTAGACTTGAGGTCTTGGCTGAATGGGGCTGAACCAACCAAAGGCTTCAGCCTGCTGGCTCAGAGACCACCCTCGAAACCTGGACCTGCTGACATCTGTCATGCCCAGGCGATGAGATGACCGGGTATTTTAAAAAACTCTCTCTCTACTCATTCTTTGGAGGCTTGAAGTGAACTCGGCAGCGTTCATTAAACACCTAAGATATTCAAACAGAAACAAAAGTCACCCAGATATCCTGTATAAATCAGGTCTGGATATAAATTCAGATCAACAGATTTGGAGGATGTTACCATGATCTAGGGTTCAGAAACAGTAAGTTTCTTTAGCATACCAAATTAAGCATAATGTATACCTTGGTAATATTCACTAGACAATTTCAGCACCCATTTGCTGGCTGGATCTGTCTTCTGCTAAATTATGTGTATTTATGTATTTCTTGTTTTGATCACCTTGCTTCCAAAAATTTCAAACAACATATCAGAAATGTCCAGAATGCCTTTATGACAAAATGGGGCTAGTTACAGAAAGTTTTTGGTAGAACAATTTAGAGAAGGTAAAAGGTTTAAAAGGGATAAGGAAGCTGTTAACATTCTGAGAAGACTTCTGATGTATGTTAAAGAAAACATACACATTCATCATACTTCTGTAACAAAGGAAACAATATAATGAGAAAGTCACTGGCATGTGAAAGCACGTCCCGCTCTCCATGCTTCCCGCTCTCCATGCTTCGGAAGACCTCACAGCAGAGGCAGATGCTCACTGCACACCCTTTAATGTTTCGAATTTGCATTTTGAGGCAGGGTCTTGCTTTGTGGTTCATTCTGGCCTTGAACTTGCTATATAGTTTGGCTTGGCCTGAAACTCACAATCCTGCTGTAGCCTTCTGAGTTATGGGCCACCAAGCCTGGCTAAATTGTGACTTTTCTGTGGGCTAATGATAGCCTAAGAGCAGCCCACTGCCAAGTGTCCTGAGAACACATGGGTCTCCTGGACTGTAATCTCATCTTACTGAAGAGCACCTGGGATATCACAGCCAAAAGGTTTCACTCTATCACGCTTTGCATGTACCAAAATCCTCTGGACAGGCTCTCAAAAGCCAGAGATTCACCATACCCTTTTCCCATCACAGTCCCAGGACAAATTATCACTTCTTCAGAGAATGTATGAATATACAATCATTGCCAAAACCTTCCAAGCAGCACAGCCCTCATGCTGATGCAAGGACAAGTTCAGGCTACATTTTGGCAAGGAAGACAGGATAAAGAAATGCCATAAGACTCTCAATTTATAGTCTGTCATTTATTCATGTCTTCACATGCTGTGAGTCTTTTTAAATTTAATGACACAGTAAAAAAAAAAAAAAAAAGCTGGCTACAAGTAGGTAGAAGATGACTTCACTTAGGACTTTAAAAACAGTTAACAAGCCTGGCCATGCATATGAAGTCTGGAAGGTCAGACACCAAGACACCAGCATCACTCTGATCAATGACTGCTTTGCTTTGCTTTGCTTTCTCTTTCTTTCTTCCTTCCTTGTTTATGAACACTGTGAAACAAAATTATTTCCACAACCAAAGCTCCTAACAAGATAAGCAATTATTAAATGCCAGAAGTCACTCAGTGCCCTGCGGCTAATATTTAACCCCAATGAGATCTAGAGGAGAGTGGTGGAGCTAAGTCTGCCTGTTCTTTCCTTCTCCTTAATGTTCCCCGTGTAACTGCATTCAATGAGACTCAATGAATATTAACAGACACAATTGCAGAATAATGCTTGCAAGTTTGTTTTTATGAAAATTGCACAAAAAGCGAAGTTTAACAAATAACCTCTTTGAAAGTTTTCTTTACTACAGTAAAAACTCTGAATGTTAACCATGAACAGTTAGTGTTAGGAGATACAAAGACTGTATCTACCCTCTGTAGGTCACAGAGCCTCTGTGGGCCTATAAAGTCACTGTGCTTCCACACTGAAGTTAACAGCACTCACACCCTCAGCTTTGCTGGGGTTCTGTTCTCAGAGCATGCCTGCACTGCCCTCCCCTGGTTGTCTCCTGCTTGCTCAGTTTTTCTCCTATTTCTCTATAGAAATCAACGTTATTTCCTACCTTCCAGCTCCTGTCATTTACCACTTCTTCCACATTTAGTTCTGACTGCATCCATTTCAACTGCAAGAGAAAAATAGAAACTCTGAACTGTGAAGAGTTAAAACTGTAGCCCCAGTGCTGGAGAATGGTGATAGGGCAGATACAGGCAGATCCTGAGGACCATTTTAGCTAAAATGGTAAAGCTCCCACATTAGTGAGAGAACCTGCCTCAAAATATAAGATGGAGAAGTGATTAAGGAAGACATCCTGACATAACCTCTGGCCTCACATACACCAGCACAGGAGACCATACCCCTACCCTATATGCACTCATATACAATATAAAGAGAAAATCAACTTTTATTTTTTTTTTAAATTTTATTTATTTATTATATGTAAGTACACTGTAGCTGTCTTCAGACACTCCAGAAGAGGGCATCAGATTTCATTACGGATGGTTGTGAGCCACCATGTAGTTGCTGGGATTTGAACTCGGGACCTTCGGAAGAGCAGTCGGCGCTCTTAACCACTGAGCCATCTCACCAGCCCCCGAAAATCAACTTTTACAAAGCAAATGTGATGTGCATTAATTAGTATGCTGACATTTTTGTTTGAGCTCTCTGAGACACTGACCCTGGAAGCACTGTCCCTCCACAATTCAGACCCAAGCTTGTCTGTCTCAAGGTGTCCTCCAAGGCCCTGTATCTAGGGATGAGCTGGCCCTACTCACTCTGTGACAGGGAGGAAAAGAGCAGCAAACCAGCTCAAGAGTAACGTTTCCTTGAAAACAACTAGAAAGCAAAGCATTTCTAATGGACGTCACCACTGCTTCTACCATGACAGAAACACGCCTCCAGTGGGAAGGAGGCCAGAAGCTCAGCTACAGGAAGCTCATTCAGGGAGAGAAAGTTCACTGGAACTGCCAGCTGACTGCGTCAGTTAACTGTTAGGATCTGTTATTCCACCTGGAAGCCTCACCAAGGGGACACTGGTCTGCCTGGGCCTCCTAGTGGAGCTCTCCCCAGCCGATTCCTGCTAGATACTTCAAGAACCCAATTCAATGGTGTTCCACGTAGAGCAACGTTAAGACCTGTGATGAAGGAAGTGAGGATGTACCCAAAGAAAGCAGGCTTCCCATGTGCCTACTGTTGATCAAGAGGGAGAAACATCTTCTGTGCCTGACACTGTGGTTACAGGTTAGCATGAAGACAAGCCTTTTCAGCTCTCGAAGACAAGCCTTTTCAGCTCTCTTCTGCCTTCTCTTGTCTCCAAAACACCAACTACTAAAGGCCACTGACACCTCTGTAGGTGTTTGTCAGGATATCAAATGTCTCTTAATTCTCAACTTTGTGTGACCTCTGCCCCTGGAGCAGCGAGGTACAAAAATCAAAGATGTTAAGAAGTTTAAGACTTGCAACAGACAGAAAAAAAGAAAAACAAAAAATTGATACCAATAGAGTACAGACAATCTAATTTTGCTACATTGTGCCCTATATATAATTTGGATTCAGTTCTTAAAGAAACAGAAACAGTAAGAAAGAGGTGGAAAAAAATGAGGTAATTTTTGATAAGAAAGGTTAGAAAGAACTTACTTTGTTCTCTTATTATAAAAACTCTATGAAAACGCTTCTGTGGAACAAGGAGCCTGGGGTGATCTAGTTCAGTGTTCCCAGGCCATGGTCACTCACATTTGGCTCCAGAATAAGCTAGCTCATATTTGAAAAGGGGTGGGGTGAGAATGAATATGTTTTAGATAAAAAGGATTTTATATAGTTAGAAATAAAATGCCTGGAATTTTCCAAATAGAAACTATTAAAAAACAAAAAACAGAGCCCTAACATATAAATGGCTAGAGTAGGTTGTACAAAGTTTGTGGAGGGTGAGACTTAAGATGGTATTCTTGACAATTAAGTTACTAAAATGCCTAGCCACTTCCTAGCTTGTGACTCAGAGCTACCAGTTGGTGTCCCTGCATCCTCAGTGAATGATGAAGACCTGGAACAATGAAGGGCTCTTTCAGATCCCATAACCTCACTTGGAAGATAAACAGCTGTGGCATTTCCTCCTCTGCTACAGCACACTCAGCTGCCCTCACTGGCTGGAAGCAGGCCTTACACTGCTCTCAGCTTTGCTTCTGACGCCCCTCCCTGCCGTCAGTCCCTGTGGCTGTGCCTTCCAGGCTCTAAGGGCAAAGGGCAGACATGAGGGCAGAGCAAACAGACACGATCACTCCCAATGCCAGGGCTCTCCTGGACTCTGCCCTCACTAGCAGCGGAAGCCAACTCTGACTTTTCAGTATGACTTAGCAGTTCTGCTTCATACCCCGTCAACATCGGTAACAAATCCAGGAAGTAAGGGTAACATGGCCGCTGCACTGCTCGCACCATCGCTGGTTAGGATAGACTGGGCTGATCTGGACAGCACAGCCTGTCTTCCCTCCATCACTAGTGAAGCTAATGGATGAGCTGGAAAGGATGGCCTTTCCTCATAATGGAGGACAGGTTTTCAGTCATGCTTTCAAGAAATAGAAAGCTCGGAGCTACTTAGACCCTGATCAGTTGTACAAAATAACCTACAAATGACCCTGAACATGGGGGGGGGGGGGAAGAACAAGGCCTATTTGAGCACGTTCACCACCTGGAGACTCCGTCACTGCCTGGTGAATAAACAAGTATGCAACAGAGACCTAAGCAGTACTCACAGACAGAGGGACACAAGCATAGGGTTGAGGCTGCATCCAGGGAAACAGTGAGTTAGCAGAACAGCTGAGAAAGCACAGCGCGGCCCTGCCTACTTGCTGTGTGCCCCGTGCATCTGGTTACAGCTGCTAGACAAACACCAAGCGCCCGCCACGCTACTTACTTACACTGCCTTTTCAGTCATCTGACACACAAGCCCACTGTGCTATCTTAAACAGACAACTAGATTGATCTGATGACCTGAGTTTAATCCCAGGAACTCCTGTGTTGGAAGAAAAAAGGACCAGCTTCTCCAAGTGATCCTCTGACCTACATACACACACATACAAATAAATCGAAAAATAAGAAATTATAAATTTAAGGGTAAAAAGATACAACATGTGCTTGAAATCATTCTAGTGAAGAGTAGCATGTGTATACAGGAGAGAGAGGGAAAGGGAGGGAATTGAAGGGACTGTGAAGAAGGTAAACAGAAGGAATCAGGGGGAGCTCTGCATAGGAGAGCTTTACATTGCTTTGCAACTTTTCTCTTAAGTTTGGAATTACATAAAATAAAATGATACCTAAAAGCTCACTAAAAAAAGATGGCAATGTATTATATGTAACAAAATGTAGCCAGCCCTCTGTATGATCTGTGAATTTAAAAAATTGGAGATGAAAAACATTTGGGATGAAAACTTCACATGTAACACATGTAACACAAGGATACTGTGTTAGCTGTGATCAGCAACTGCAGGTGACTTAAAGTGCTCAGAGTCTGGGGAAGGAAGTTAAATGCAAGCACTGCTATTTCCCACGTGGGAGCTGAGATCTGTGGGCTCTCATGGCCCTTGTGGGCCAAGGACCCAGAACGCCACAGCACAACTGTTTTCTTGTAAGCCACAAATAAAGACCCCAGCAGTGACTCTGCCTCATTAACTGTGAGGAAAAGCTTCCTTTCACATATCCCTGAGTGAGTACATGACTTATAAATTATGTCTATAATGTATTTAGTGTGTGTCTTAGTCAGGGTTTCTATTCCTGCACAAACATCATGACCAAGAAGCAAGTTGGGGAGGAAAGGGTTTATTCAGCTTACACTTCCATACTGCTGTTTATCACCAAGGAAGTCAGGACTGGAACTCAAGCAGGTCAGGAAGCAGGAGCTGATGCAGAGGCCATGGAGGGATGTTCTTTACTGGCTTGCTTCCCCTGGCTTGCTCAGCCTGCTCTCTTATAGAAGCCAATACTACCAGCCAAGAGATGGCACCACCCATAAGGGGCCTTTCCCCCTTGATCACTAATTGAGAAAATACCCAAACAGCTAGATCTCATGGAGGCATTTCCCCAACTGAAGCTCCTTTCTCTGTGATAACTCCAGCCTGTGTCAAGTTGACACAAAACTAGCCAGTACAGTGTGTGTCTATCCACAGTGAGCATGTGTGAAGGTCAAAGGACGACTTATGGGAATTATATCTCATCTTCCACCATGTGGATTTGAGATCAAACTCAGATCTTCTTGGCAGCAGGAATCCTTATCTGCCACTTAGCTGGCCCACAATATTTTTTTTCTTAAGTGACAACACAGCAGAGATGCTGTTAAGTGTAGAAAAGTTATACAAAACTCCACAATGCCTGCAGAATAGGATGGACATTACCCTGAGGTGTTGAGACTATCTAACTATATATTCAACCAGTACTATGTCTTTATGGCTGAAGAGGGCAATAGCTAGAACTTAACGCATCTATACTATATTTCAGCAGATTCCTATACAATAAGAGGGGTAAATATTTTCAATACACAAATTCATGAAGAAATGTTTCAAGTAAGCAGACATGTTTTCCAAAGAGCTTTTAATGTGATGTTGGTCAGTATTGATGTTTTGTCTTAAAGACTAGAAACTATCACAGGAAAAGAAATAAAACACAATTCCATGTTAATTTTCCCCAAGCTCCTATACTGCACTTGTTTATAAAATAAGAATTCATTTACTATACCACATCTAAGTGTGATGTAAAAGCCCACCTGATGACAAGACATTACTCTTCTGGACATCTCATGTGTGTGTGTCTGTCTGTCTGTCTGTCTGTCTGTCTGTCTGTCTGTCTGTCTGTGTAATTTTGCATACAACTTAGGGGCTCCAGAGATTGAACCTCGCAAAGCCTATGAGTCCAAAATGAATCTATACACATATACAAAGTACTCTAAAAATGAGAATGTGTTTATTTGACAGGCCAGCAAGGGAGATCAGATCATCTAGCTCTGGAGTTACGGACAGTTGTGAGCCTCCATTTGGGTGCTAGGAATCAAACCAAGATCCTCTGGAAGAGCAGCCAGCATTCTAAACCTCTGAGCCATCTCTCCAGCCCCAACCACCCAAATTTTCCAATGGCTTCTCAAGATCCAAACTTCAGTCCTTATACTTCATAGCAAACAATTTCTCCATTGATTCATCTTCCCAACCCTGTCCTGATCACTTTTTTAAAGTAATAACCATAACTTTCTTGAGATTGTACATATTAAAACTCCATTTTGAAGGCTGTATTTGCCTTAGAAATGTAAGGTCTACTCAGCTTACCTTTGTCTGTTCTTTTCTAAGTCGCTTTAATAACGTTAAGTCATCCAGGTTCTTTTCTCTCTCTTCTCGGAGACTTTTTACTACTGCTGAGGTCTGGGCTATACAGTTCTTTATAACTCTGTCCCTACTGACATGAGCTGCCATCAACTAAAAGGGCAAAAGAATGAAGAGGGACAGAAATCACATTAATTTGTTACATTTTAGTATTAGAAAAAAATTAAGACTTCAGGAATATAATAATTTTTAAAACAAATTTTAAAAATCTCTGCAAGAGAAAACTGTTGGCTGGATTGCCTAAATCAGCTAAGAGGGAATCAGCCTCAGAAGGAATGGAGGATGAGGCCAGGCTGCCTCCTTCCACAATCCGGGCCAGTATCTCCTGCTCCTCGCTCCCACAGTACCCAGGCGGGCTTGCCCTGCGGCCTCCTGCCGTCCTTGCTCTCCTCACCTCCCCCTGCATGCACTCCTCTACCTCACGGTGACCCTCCCTACCGCTGACGGTAGCCTCTCCTTTTTTGTCTTTCCTAGTTGGTTTCAGGCTCGTGTTGCTAACAAGGGGAAAATGTTGTGAACAAAGGGATGTGGAGAATACCTTAGTTACATAAAGAAATATAAAGAATATTATATTTAACTATGCAATCCCAGGCCTTTTCAAAAATTTCAAGTGTTGACAAAGAGAAGCTGCGGCAGAGCTTAGCGGCTGCTTGTGTATGTTGACTACAAGGATAACTGACAGAATTGTTCTCATAACCCTTCTTAGAGTGACACATCCAGCAAGACAGCATTCTCCATCTGTCCTGGGTAGGCAAGGTGCAACGGTCACGGTTCAAGCTCCTCTTCCAATCACACCGGGGGAGATCCCAGTGAAATTATTTAATTTTTATTATGAGAAGCCTTTTGAGGTCAACTTTCTAAATATACACTTTAGCGCTCATATTCTTTCCTATGAACAAATGTCACCATTAGGGAATGCAAACATGTCTTCATCAACTACAAGCAACTTTGGATGTTCTGGACTCCTCAAAGGAGACGACACTCAAGAAGAGATCTTAGTGGTTCTCACTGGCTGAGCGCCTCACAGACCCAGTCTCTAGAACAAAGTTACTTGAAATAGAATAATGACCACTCAGGCAAGCATATTAGACGACATAAACCACTTTCTCAGGTCACTAACCCTCTCCATCGCTGTGAAACTGGGGTGAAGGGAGGTGATACAGAATGCTCAGTCAGCAGCCTAGGAAGCAGCAGGGGTGAGATGTGACTGGTCCTGGAATCCATACTGCTAAGCAGGATACTCTCAACCCCTATGCTAACACAAGACTGGCAAGGGGAAGAACTGAATAGTAGAGAGCATACGGGGAGCAGGGAGGAGAGCAGCACAGGGTGACCATACATTTCTAGTTCTTTAGTCAGACATACCTGAAGACATAAACATACTAACAAACACTAACAAACATCCCACAGTACGTTAGGACTTGGAGACCCCCCACACACACACACTCACCATGACTAAATCATGAAAACATCACACCTTCTAATTTTCTAAAACCAGTTATTTACCTGATTGCTCAATAGAATGACAGACTTTAACTAAACAAAGAAAATCAGAACTAAGATGCCAGTAGGTAGTGCTCTGAATTTGATAGGAGTAAGCTTCTCCACAGAATGACTGTTTTCCACCCCTGCAATCCTCTAGAACTCTACACAGTAACTTTGTGGTGGACAAGTATAAAAAAGCAGGTGCTGTTTGAGCTTTAACTTCCGACTTCATGGAGGGGCAGCAGTAAGGTACAGTACAGCTGCCCCATTTCCTTCTGCTTTGGCAAATCAAAAGAGGAGGAGCAGGTAAGGAGTGATTCCATGCTGGAGACCCAAAGCCTCAGGAAGAGTGTTTTACTAACACCTGCAGCTTTCTCTGTCTTCCCTTTCTAGCACACACCTCCTCTCACCTCCCTGATAATGGAAACAACAAAACATAAAAGACTTGCAAGGCTTTCACTCCTCGTGCCATGAGCCGCTTGGCCTCTTGGGATTGATCCGCTCTTGCTACTTACTGCCTGGACTGTTTCATGGTCCTGTGCTCATCCCATGCACACTGTGTATTTAAGCAGAAGGCCTTGAGCACGTAGGCCAGGCCACTGCTGCCCCCATTCTCACAACCATCTCTTCCCAGATTTGTGCGCACACCACACCATGTCTGGAGCTGTAGAAACCATATTAAGATCAGTGTGCTCCCACCTTCAGATGTACTCAAGATGTCATGTGTTTCTCAAAGTGTAGATGTAAGTCAATAAATTTCTCATTATACCTGCAAAGAAAGGTATAAAAGAAACACCAAAGGGAGGAGACTCAAGAGAGGAACTTACAGACTCATACAGCTGTTTACAGGTTTGGCCGGCATCGATTTTCCCTGCAAAGGAAGCTGTTGGAACCGTAGTGTTTAATTCATGTACTATTCTGTCATCAATTGTCCTCATCACCTTGAGTAATTCCTATATATATTTAAAATAAAAGAACAGAAGAAGATAATCTCAATGAAATGTTAAGTGATAAGTTAAATAATTAAGCAAAAGGAGAAAAAAAAAACGTGGATATTTTAAAACCCATTTACATAAGAGGAAACAATCAAAATCTCTGTCTTTATCACAGTGGTGGCAGGTGGGATATGTAACAGTGATTCTGGCCGAGGACCCTGTGTCTAGCTCTGTGGCTCACCTGTGAAATCCACTGTCTGGTTTGATATTTAGCAAACTCTATACCTTCCACCCAGCACATAGCCAGAAAGCACTCTCCAACCTGAACACCAAACTCTCTCCACTGGTGCCCTGCTCAAGCCTAACTTTGCAAATGTGGGGCTAGGGGACACGAGGGCAGGGCTGGTCAGCCCACCGCCACTATGACTGTAGATATTTTTGTGATAAAAACAAAACAAATTTGCTACTAGAACAAAAACCATACTTTGGTCTATTCATTAAGCAGGTAGGCGTTAGCTCTAGCTTTACTCTAGTAACCCTGGTTCACATTTCTCAAGGCTTGGCTGTCCTTCAAAATCTCCAACTCACACAAACCCAATCTAAAGAAAAACAATACCAAAGTTATTTATTATTGCCGGGTGGCTGGAGATGTGGCTCAGTAGCAGTGCACTTGCCTACCTCCTGTGAGGTCCTCGGTTCCATCCCCAGAAACCTACTGCACTCCAAGAAAGGACAAGGAGCTCAGAGCACACTGCACAGCACAGATGCTCCCCACCCCGTGAGGCAGCTCTCTCCCCAGTGCTCGCTACAGAAGGGAGGAGCTGCACCATCCTCAGGTAACAGACTGAATTTCTAACAGTATATACACTTCCCTTTTTTTATATATGTTCTTAAAACTGTAACACCTCCTAAAGTACCCCTTTCCCCACAAAACACACCTGGGTCACTGAAAAATGGGTGAGAGAACAATCATATTACACTATAAACACCCAAGTTACCTTTTTGACCTTAATAAACTTTACTTGATTGTTTCCCTCAGCATACCACTCCCTCCTTTTCCTCTGTCAAGGAAAAGACTTGAAACCAAGACTGGAAGCCACACTTCCATTCCCCCCCCCCCCATTTGTTACAAACATTCCTTGTCATTAGCATCAGTGCTATCCATATATCTAGAAATGAGCTCCAGCTGTGCTACACAAGGATTTCTGGTGGTTAAAGACAGCGTTCTCCAGAACTTTGTGAAACGGGTTTCCATCTGCCCAAAGGAGTCATTTCTCTTGCCTCTGGCAGAAGGGACATGTTGTATGTGAAAGGCCATCAGTAGCCTCCAGGCTCCCCTGGTCACCACTCACACATTCTTGTTATCCATTTAAAAGTCCATGTTAGACTCCTGGCCCTTCCATCCCCCCAGCTACTCATCCTCCTTAAAACTAATCCCCTCCCTCCCTGCTCCCCTCTCCTTCCCTCTCCCACCTCCCAGCTATGCTCTCATGCTCTGTCTCTGTCATTCTGTCTCTCCCCTCCCCCTCTCTCTCATGAGCCCTGGCCATGATCAATAAGTTGTTTTTATTTGTCTCTCTCGTTCACAATAATAACCTTCCTCTTAATCACCACAGGGTGGCCACTGCAGTCGTTTCTTTACTGCACCCCTCACATACACCTACCTTCCCTATAGAAAAACTTGAAAAAATATTTAATCACCCAAAGCTAACCACTAGCAATATATTAACATGTTTTCTTATTACTTTTATACATATTTATGAAGTAACATTTTAAAAAACAACATACAGTGAACATGTTGCCTGTGTTACCAAAAACACTGGACAACACCCCAGTGCTAGGAATCAAACCCAGGTCCTCATGCATGCTAGGTAAGTGCTCCACCACTAAGCCACTCCTGGTTTCCTTGAAGACATTTTTAATAGTTCTATACTATTAAGGAGGTCTGTGGGGTAGTCAAGTGTCGCCAACTGCAACCATTTAATCAGAGCACGTAGGCTAAATTCTGTTCCTACTACTCCATTCCCCTTAAACTGCTGAGTACTTTAATGGCCTGCACGTGATCCCAATATGGAAACAGAGCAGCTTTCACAATTTCATATTTAGATAAATATATCACAGGCAAGGCTTGTGAGAAAGCCCAACAGCTAAAGACACTAAGTCTGCTGAGCTAAGTTCAGCCCCCAGACCCACATGGTGGAAGGAGACCCAGCTCACCCCCAGAGGCTGTCCTCAGACCACCACTCACTTGAATACACTGCACATGCATTCCCTTCCCCAAACAAATAAAACATAATGAAAACACCTCAGGCAAGTAACACAAAGCTCATTATCTTATCTCCTTTTCCTCTATTTATTTTTGTTGATAGTATTTGCAAACCATAACTCTTAGGGGAAAATCTCAATACATTCCCTGGGCAACTACCACTTTAAATAGTATGTCATATAAGGTAGGGTATATAATGTCCACTAGTAGTAAATTCCAAACAAGTGATGGTAGCACTTGGTGAATCAGAGGGAAGAAAACATCTGGGTGTGGTGGCCCAAGCATGTGATCTGAGCACTCAGAAGGCCAGAGACAGGAGTCATGGGCTGGAGGCCAGCATGGGCTCATTAGCAAGAGTCTATCTCTAGGAGAGGGAAAGACAGAGCCAGCCTAGCCTCCTACAACATGACTGCTTTTTCCCACACCCCCTTTAACAATCTCCTTCCAAGTCTTTTTCTCCTCTGTTCATAGTAAACTTATCTTCTGAGGCCAGATTTCAGTTGTGTCTCTTGGATAGTTTTCCTTGACCAGGAAAGCTGTCTCTTCCTTCTTTGAATAGTATTAACAAGAAGCAAAGTGTATCCTTTTACTAACTCACAGGGCATTCAAACAACAGATGCTGATAGAGAAATACTGTGGGGAAGGGAAAGCTAGTGTCATAGAGTGGAGTGGACTGTGATCAAGTTGGGGTTCAGGGCTATTTTTGGTAGGGAGATCAAGAAATGTCTCTGACGAACATCGGATGTTCTCTCTCATATACAGATGCTAGCTTCAAATCTTTTTTTTTCCCTTGTTCTGGTCAACCTCGCTCGCCGGCCAGGCCGCCCCCGTATGGCCCCACTCACTTCGGTCGTCCCTGCTCGCTCTGGTCGGTCTCTCCGGTCCAAGGATTCGTTTATTATTATTCTTCATAAGTACGCTGTAGCTGACTTCAGACGCACCAGAGGAGGGCATCAGATCTCATTACGGGTGGTTGTAAGCCACCATGTGGTTGCTGGGATTTGAACTCATCACCTTCAGAAGAGCAGTCGGGTGCTCTTACCCGCTGAGCCATCTCACCAGCCCCCTAGCTTCAAATCTTATAGCAGTGTTTAGCCTGGGGTGCTGCAGGCTACAAAGGGGATATTAGGGAGAAGGAAAAAAAAAAAAAAAAAAAGAGTGTCCAGGGAGGTGGGACAGTAGACCACAGTAAAATGAGTCAGGAAGCAGACTGAGCTTAGGCTGCAGCAGGCCAGAGGGCAGGCAGAGAAGACAGGGTAGAGGAAAGTGTTAACTCAAACTAAGAATTAGGAAAAATCCCTAAGGAAATCTACTTTGTAAGTTTTTAAAAATACAATTTGCTTTTTGAAAAGTTGGAAAAGAGGTGCCCTGCATGGGTGGATAATGGTCCTCCCAGAAGTCACACATTATATGAAAACCCCAATGCCAAGTGTGGAATACCTCCCTACAAGCTGCTAGTCAGTGAGACCCTAGAGCCCCCAAAACAATCCAAGTGACTGTCATTACTCATAGTTGCCCACCAGACTACATGGTAAGATCCAATTGCTGAAGACACCAAACACTTTGGTCATAGGACATAAAGACACCAAGACGAAACTAAGCAAGAAGCATCCTCCCTGGTGGCTAGCTTTCCTACCAACAAAAGGTGCTATGAGGCTCCTGGGGAAGAAAAGTCCTGTGGGCACCATGAATTACAATAATGACCTGCCAGGCTAGAGGTAAGTAACCACTCCTACAACACTGGCAAGACAGATGAAGGTAACCAACTATTTTCTGATTGGACTTGAGACCTGCTCCATAGTAAGAATTCATACCTGGTATCATAAACCTGATCAAGAAACCATGGCTGAACAGGTCATAGGCCCTACTATGGAAACCTACTACTGTTGTGTTTGCTAGCAGACATGTTGTCAAGACTCCTCTGAAATACGTATGCTTATACCCACAGATCAGTGCTGCTGTCAGTCCTTGTCAGAGAGGCTTCTTTCTGCAGTGGATGGCAGTCAATGCAAAGACTCATAGTTGGTCAAAGTGCCGATAAGTGACTATTAGTTGCTTGGCCCTAAAATCTCTATCAGTCACTCCAAGGCTCAGGCACCACAGAGAAGATGGTGGGAAGAACATAAAAACCCAAGGGTGGAGAGGGGCGCTGCAAGACAAAGTCTCTGGACATCATCAAGACAGAAAAGAACAAGAAAAAGGAGAGGAGGAGGAAGAGGAGGAGGAGGAGGAGGAGGAGGAGGAGGAAGAGGAGGAAGTGTGTTCCAGAGTGGTCTTTTCTTGTCAATAAAGCATTTAACTTCCTGTATAAAACTCATTCCTTTTAAGGAAAAACAGTGAGATGTGAAACTGTAAGATTTGTTTTTAAGACTTTAGAGGTAGCTCAGTAGTTGAGAGCACTGACTGCTCTTCCAGAGGATCTAGATTTGATTCCCAACATCTACATAATGGCTCACAACCATCAAAAACTCCAGTTACAGGGGACTTCACACCCTCTTCTAGGCTCTGAGGGCACTAGGCATATAGGCAGTATACAGACATACATGCAGGCAACCACATAAATATATATTTTAAAATATTTGTTTTAAACTGTACAGCAAAATATTTTTGTACAGTTAACACACTACCAAATGTTTAGGTAACCCTGCCCTGGTAGAATTTTTAACACCCACTAACCTACCCTGGCATAGTACGGGGACTGTGAATTGGCAGGGGAATTTACCTCAGGTTCAATATCATTAAGAAATTCAGGAATTGCAAGGATGTCCTTGATAACACTACTTAACTAGACCATTGAGTATGAACACAGTATTAAGAAGAGACTCAGTATTGTAGGATATGTTACAGGATTTTAATATTTTCTAAGAAGCACAGAACAAGTGAAACGCCCTAAGAATGGTTCAGGTTTGTGTTCGAAATGGCTGCCTAGAGAGTAGACTGGACCCTAGCATAGACAAGTGAGGAAGGAGACGGACACAGCAATCCAGGTGAAAGATTACACGGCTTAACATTTGCTCGGCTTTCACTGACGCTGAACTTTAACCAGTTTTTGAGTTTGAATACCTGCTATAACTTTAATCATGATAAACAAATCCCCCCAATAAAACATCATAAACACACTATTAAGGTCTTTACAGAGCAATGGAATTTGTCTGTACTAATTGGGCAACGAATCTACTTTTAAAAAACTGTATTAATGTGTGTGTGGGTGCACATGTGGTATGGCATGCATGTACTCAGAGGACAACTCTGGATTTGGTTCTCTTTTCAAGTTTATACAGGTTCTGGGTATCAAACTCAGGTTGTAATTAGGCTTGTTTGGCAAGTACTTCTACCTGTTAAACTATCTGGCTGCCTCTGAACTCACCCACTACTTTTGCAATCTTACCAACAGAATCTATAAATGAGGTCTGCCAAATACTCTATTTTCCTCCCTTTCCTGTGTACTAGTAGATTACCAACCTATGATCTAAAACTGGGCTTTTGATACAGCAGACAAAGTTATTTAAATTGAAATTCTCAATGTAAATAAAGCCTTCAGTTATTACAGCATATTTATGCTGAAGAGCTACATGTTAGCAGCAACTAGTACAGGTATACAGCACAAATGCAGAGCATTTCTATCACCACAGGAAGTTCAACTGCATAGAGCCAAGCAAGTGAAGCTACATGTTACATAACCCTGAGAACTGAGTTCCATCCTGGAATCCACATAAAGGTGAAAGGAGAGAACTAACTCCTCAAATTGTCCTCTGGTCAGACAGACGTCCACATGTTTGTCCTGTACTTTCCCACGATGCACACATCCACACAATAATAAAAATTTAAAAGAAATTTTTACAAATACAATGACAGTAACTGTACTGATTCACACTTGGTTCCAGGATTGTTGAGAATTATAAGTTATTATTAAATTTCATAGGTCGATTACAAAAAAAGGCTAAATCTCTCACCAGGCCCATTTCCTTAGAGTGGAAGAAGCATCGAGCTCTTATGTCAACTCCAGGAGGGCCTAGGACAAAGGCTGGGTAGTGTAAAGCTAACTCAAAATCAATCGTGTACACCCAAATAAATATTTCTAATAGAAATACAGAAACCCATTCTGGAAAGAAATAGTGAGCTGATTCTGTCCAAGAGAAACATGACCTGGGTCTCACCTGGGGAGAAGGGAAAGGTACTTCTAAATGAGTGACAGACACATGGAGGAAGCATGGAAAACAGGAGCATGTGTTGAAGAAAAGTTAGGAGTAACAGGGCAGAGAGTTCAAATACATGCTAGATATGGAAAGGGCTGAGAGAGAGAAGCTTTTGGAAGATTTAGTCTAGAGGCACTTTAGGATTTTGATTGTGTTTTGTTTTCCAAGACAGGTTTCTGTGTGTATAAACTTGGCTGAGCTAGAACTCACAATGTAGAGCAGACTGCCCTCTAACTCACAGAGGTACAGCTGCCTCTACCTCCCAACTAAAGGCATGTACCACCACTGCCTGGGGTAGGGATGCCCAGACACCATGCCAAGTCCTTAGAGCTTAGATTCTAAATTCAAAAGAGGACACAAAAGTGACTGAGACTTACCCTAAAGCTGCAAAAAATCACAAGTCCCACATGCCTCTGACTCCTAAGTGCTGAGATTAAAGTTGTGAGCTACTATGCCCAGCACGTTTTTCTTTTTTTTTTTTGGTTTTTCGAGACAGGGTTTCTCTGTATAGCCCTGGCTGTCCTGGAACTCACTTTGTAGACCAAGCTGGCCTCGAACTCAGAAATCCGCCTGCCTCTGCCTCCCAAGTGCTGGGATTAAAGGCGTGCGCCACCACGCCCGGCTAGCACGTTTTTCTTGACCAGCCCTTGACTGTGTTCCCCTAAGAGTCTATGGGAGCCAAAATTTCCAAGTTTTTGTAATGCTGGTAATAAAAAAATACACTATGCTTACAGTCAGAAGTGTATCAAATATCATCATGTACAGAGTGTACCTGACGATGGTAATAAATGATGGTTACTGGTTTATTTATCATGCTACTCTTTCCATCATTACTTTAGCATATTTTCCTTCTACTTAGAGCAGCTTTGTAGATCTCCTGTTTACTGCATCCCAATTGCATCATGAGGCCATGACAGGGATTGGCTTAAACCTAGATAAGGTTTAATTACTGTTCATATTTGCACAACATAAAATCACCTGTAACACATTTCTCAGAATATATCCCCATTATTAAGCAATGCATGACTGTACAGGAAACATTTTGCCTGTGTGCAATTACCTCTGCCTAGAATTCAACTGGTATTATCTAAGGCTCAACTCAATTATGACCTCATTTCCTTTCTTTTTGAGCTCTCCTGCACTAGCGCCAGAGTCGTCTTCATGTTTTAATCCTCATTTTAAGCTCCTCGTCTCGAACCCTGTCCACCATAGTGTCTCCCAGAGCCTGGTAGCTGGTAGATACTGGTAGTGACTAAACTGTTTACCCTGGAGTGCATGGGAAAGTCCCAAATCTTTGGAGGCAAGGCTTTTGGGGATGAAAGTTAAATGGAGATCACAACCAGGCACACAAAATACACTTTCAGCTACTTGAGAGGCTGTGGCAGGACTTCTTGAACCAGGGTTACTGGGACCTGCCTCCACAACATAGTGAGAGCTTGCCAAATACATACATGCACACACACAGATACACAAATGGAGATCAGCAGGGCAGGAACCCTAATCTGCCACAACTGGGGTCCTCATTGGAAGAGGAAGAGATATAAGTGACATTGCTCCAACTGCACAGAGGAAAGGTGTGAGGACACAGTGAGAAAACAGCCTGCGTGCCAGGAAAAGACCTCACCAGAAGGCAACCCCAACACAACCCTAATCNGAGGAGGAGGAGGAAGTGTGTTCCAGAGTGGTCTTTTCTTGTCAATAAAGCATTTAACTTCCTGTATAAAACTCATTCCTTTTAAGGAAAAACAGTGAGATGTGAAACTGTAAGATTTGTTTTTAAGACTTTAGAGGTAACTCAGTAGTTGAGAGCACTGACTGCTCTTCCAGAGGATACAGATTTGATTCCCAACATCTACATAATGGCTCACAACCATCAAAAACTCCAGTTACAGGGGACCTCACACCCTCTTCTAGGCTCTGAGGGCACTAGGCATATAGGCAGTATACAGACATACATGCAGGCAACCACATAAATAAATATATATTTTAAAATATTTGTTTTAAACTGTACAGCAAAATATTTTTGTACAGTTAACACACTACCAAATGTGTTTAGGTAACCCTGCCCTGGTAGAATTTTTAACACCCACTAACCTACCCTGGCATAGTACGGGGACTGTGAATTGGCAGGGGAATTTACCTCAGGTTCAATATCATTAAGAAATTCAGGAATTGCAAGGATGTCCTTGATAACACCACTTAACTAGACCATTGAATATGAACACAGTATTAAGAAGAGACTCAGTATTGTAGGATATGTTACAGGATTTTAATGTTTTCTAAGAAGCACAGAACAAGTGAAACGCCCTAAGAATGGTTCAGGTTTGTGTTCTGAAATGGCTGCCTAGAGAGTAGACTGGACCCTAGCATAGACAAGTGAGGAGACGGACACAGCAATCCAGGTGAAAGATTACACGGTTTAACATTTGCTCGGCTTTCACTGACGCTGAACTTTAACCAGTTTTTGAGTTTGAATACCTGCTATAACTTTAATCATGATAAACAAATCCCCCCAATAAAACATCATAAACACACTATTAAGGTCTTTACAGAGCAATGGAATTTGTCTGTACTAATTGGGCAATGAATCTACTTTTAAAAAACTGTATTAATGTGTGTGTGGGTGCACATGTGCTATGGCATGCATGTACTCAGAGGACAACTCTGGATTTGGTTCTCTTTTCAAGTTTATACAGGTTCTGGGTATCAAACTCAGGTTGTAATTAGGCTTGTTTGGCAAGTACTTCTACCTGTTAAACTATCTGGCTGCCTCTGAACTCACCCACTACTTTTGCAATCTTACCAACAGAATCTATAAATGAGGTCTGCCAAATACTCTATTTTCCTCCCTTTCCTGTGTACTAGTAGATTACCAACCTATGATCTAAAACTGGGCTTTTGATACAGCAGACAAAGTTATTTAAATTGAAATTCTCAATGTAAATAAAGCCTTCAGTTATTACAGCATATTTATGCTGAAGAGCTACATGTTAGCAGCAACTAGTACAGGTATACAGCACAAATGCAGAGCATTTCTATCACCACAGGGAGTTCAACTGCATAAAGCCAAGCAAGTGAAGCTACATGTTACATAACCCTGAGAACTGAGTTCCATCCTGGAATCCACATAAAGGTGAAAGGAGAGAACTAACTCCTCAAATTGTCCTCTGGTCAGACAGACGTCCACATGTTTGTCCTGTACTTTCCCACGATGCACACATCCACACAATAATAAAAATTTAAAAGAAATTTTTACAAATACAATGATAGTAACTGTACTGATTCACACTTGGTTCCAGGATTGTTGAGAATTATAAGTTATTATTAAATTTCATAGGTCGATTACAAAAAAAGGCTAAATCTCTCACCAGGCCCATTTCCTTAGAGTGGAAGAAGCATCGAGCTCTTATGTCAACTCCAGGAGGGCCTAGGACAAAGGCTGGGTAGTGTAAAGCTAACTCAAAATCAATCGTGTACACCCAAATAAATATTTCTAATAGAAATACAGAAACCCATTCTGGAAAGAAATAGTGAGCTGATTCTGTCCAAGAGAAACATGACCTGGGTCTCACCTGGGGAGAAGGGAAAGGTACTTCTAAATGAGTGACAGACACATGGAGGAAGCATGGAAAACAGGAGCATGTGTTGAGGAAAAGTTAGGAGTAACAGGGCAGAGAGTTCAAATACATGCTAGATATGGAAAGGGCTGAGAGAGAGAAGCTTTTGGAAGATTTAGTCTAGAGGCACTTTAGGATTTTGATTGTGTTTTGTTTTCCAAGACAGGTTTCTGTGTGTATAAACTTGGCTGAGCTAGAACTTACAATGTAGAGCAGACTGCCCTCTAACTCACAGAGGTACAGCTGCCTCTACCTCCCAACTAAAGGCATGTACCACCACTGCCTGGGGTAGGGATGCCCAGACGCCATGCCAAGTCCTTAGAGCTTAGATTCTAAATTCAAAAGAGGACACAAAAGTGACTGAGACTTACCCTAAAGCTGCAAAAAATCACAAGTCCCACATGCCTCTGACTCCTAAGTGCTGAGATTAAAGTTGTGAGCTACCATGCCCAGCACATGTTTTTCTTGACCAGCCCTTGGCTGTGTTCCCCTAAGAGTCTAAGGGAGCCAAAATTTCCAAGTTTTTGTAATGCTGGTAATAAAAAAATAAACTATGCTTACAGTCAGAAGTGTATCAAATATCATCATGTACAGAGTGTACCTGACGATGGTAATAAATGATGGTTACTGGTTTATTTATCATGCTACTCTTTCCATCATTACTTTAGCATATTTTCCTTCTACTTAGAGCAGCTTTGTAGATCTCCTGTTTACTGCATCCCAATTGCATCATGAGGCCATGACAGGGATTGGCTTAAACCTAGATAAGGTTTAATTACTGTTCATATTTGCACAACATAAAATCACCTGTAACACATTTCTCAGAATATATCCCCATTATTAAGCAATGCATGACTGTACAGGAAACATTTTGCCTGTGTGCAATTACCTCTGCCTAGAATTCAACTGGTATTATCTCAGGCTCAACTCAATTATGACCTCATTTTCTTTCTTTTTGAGCTCTCCTGCACTAGCGCCAGAGTCGTCTTCATGTTTTAATCCTCATTTAAAGCTCCTCGTCTCGAACCCTGTCCACCATAGTATCTCCCAGAGCCTGGTAGCTGGTAGATACTGGTAGTGACTAAATTGTTTACCCTGGAGTGCATGGGAAAGTCCCAAATCTTTGTAGGCAAGGCTTTTGGGGATGAAAGTTAAATGGAGATCACAACCAGGCACACAAAATACACTTTCAGCTACTTGAGAGGCTGTGGCAGGACTTCTTGAACCAGGGTTACAGGGGCCTGCCTCCACAACATAGTGAGATCTTGTCAAATACATACATACACACACACAGATACACAAATGGAGATCAGCAGGGCAGGAACCCTAATCTGCCACAACTGGGGTCCTCATTGGAAGAGGAAGAGATATAAGTGACATTGCTCCAACTGCACAGAGGAAAGGTGTGAGGACACAGTGAGAAAACAGCCTGCGTGCCAGGAAAAGACCTCACCAGAAGGCAACCCCAACACAACCCTAATCNCACACACACAGATACACAAATGGAGATCAGCAGGGCAGGAACCCTAATCTGCCACAACTGGGGTCCTCATTGGAAGAGGAAGAGATATAAGTGACATTGCTCCAACTGCACAGAGGAAAGGTGTGAGGACACAGTGAGAAAACAGCCTGCGTGCCAGGAAAAGACCTCACCAGAAGGCAACCCCAACACAACCCTAATCTTGGAATTCTGGCTTCCAGGACTTCAGGAAACTACATTTCTGCCGTCTAGGCCACTTAGGACTGTAGTATTTAGTTAAGGATGTGTGAGCAGGCTAAAAATGTACCCAATAGCTGGGCGTGGTGGTGCACGCCTTTAGTCCCAGCACTTGGGAGGCAGAGGGAGGAGAATTTCTGAGTTCAAGGCCAGCCTGGTCTACAAAGTGAGTTCCAGGACAGCCAAGGCTACACAGAGAAACCCTGTCTCGAAAAACCAAAAAAAAAAAAAAAAAAAGTTTAAAACTCTTTAAAAACCTTTTAAGCTTAAAATACATAGCTGTGTGAAAACAAAATAAGAATTACTAATAGTTGAAACTTGACAGAAAGTGACAGGGATTGCATAGGAAAGCCCATGAGAAAACTTTTGAAGATAAAAGCATCAATTTTGATGTTGACATAAGTCTGCCTTACAAGAATATGTCCATGTCAAACTAGGAGGTGCATTTATAAATACCTGTGCTCTACATCATATGCAAAATATAACCCTCCAAAATAGTAAACAAGTCCTGAACTTTAGTTAATATTCATGCAACATATTTAAAAGAACTCTTCATTTGTTTCAAGTGACTTTAAGACCCTTTTTCAAACTAAAAGGTGGACTAATGGATTGAGAGGTGGAAAACAGATATAAGAGTCAGAGCAGGTATAGCAGAATTTTGATGGTGGTTACACAGAACATTCACAGTACAATTCTTTCAACATCTCATAATTATGTAAAATCCTAGCTATCTTTACAATAATAATAATAATAGTAATAAGACATGACTTTCATTTTCTTTGCTCTGGCATTCAGTGCAGGGCTTTGCGTAGTTAGGATACTACATACAAAGTGATCTAAGAACTCTTGAGAAGGTAAATTTTTTTTTTCTTTTTTCTTTTTTTTTTGTTTTTTTTTTCGAGACAGGGTTTCTCTGTATAGCTCTGGCTGTCCTGGAACTCACTCTGTAGACCAGGCTGGCCTTGAACTCAGAAATCTGCCTGCCTCTGCCTCCCGAGTGCTGGGATTAAAGGCGTGCGCCACCACGCCCGGCTGGAGAAGGTAAATTTTGATTAGCAATTTGTGAGAATTCCAGTCAACCATGTCTTATAATTTTACCACATTCATCTAAAGGTAAATGCCATACTAAAGTTTTACATTATTACAGTACCTTCATATATGTTCTGGTTCTATCTGTTAAGGGGTGGGAATAAAAACGAATGCCTATTTACAAAATTTAAATATATGCTAAGACTAGTTCTGGTAAACAAATCTTTTGATTTTTTTTTTTTAACTCAGAGATTCATTAAATGTTTTGGCCAAGGGACTGGAGAGATGGTGGCTCAGTGGATAAGATCTGTCTGTTCTTGCAGAGGACTCGGGTTCAATTCCTAGCACCCACATGGCAGCTTGCAAAAGTTTGTAACTTCAGTCCTAAGAGATACAATGCCCTCTTTGGGCCTCTGTAGCTACTGCACAGATGTGGTGCAGAAATACATGCCCACAAAACACCGATGCCCATAAAAAGAAATGTTAAAAAAAATCTTTTGGCCAAATTATTTACCAAATAAATCAATTTGGTGAGGTTATCTTCAAGAATACCACTACCTACAAGCTACTCAAAAGTATTACGACTACTACAGATAGGGAAATGACGTGTTTAACAAATTTTACTATCTCTACTTAAAATACACTTTTAAAGGTCACGTTTTCTTTAGCTTCGACTCTAATTTAATAGCAGAACCGTCATTGTGAATTGATCAACATCCGGATCGTTATTCTTGAATTCTTGGGTAAGTATTCGACCTTTGATATTTTTAGTGCAAAAAAAGACACATATTTTACTTAAGTGTTACACCTTCTCTTGGGATGAAGAAGGCAATAGCACAGACCAAGTACTTCACTTAACCCTCCCTCCAAGCTTCCAAATATTCATTGTATCTCACAAAAAAAAAAAAAAAAAAAAAAAAAAGGCGCTATGCCAAGTACTTTATCAAGCACACAAAATCTCTTTCACTTTTTTCTCTCCCACAAAATCTCAACTTAATAGTGGGAGATTATTGGTAGAAGCTGGGAACGAAGTTCGGGGGACTGCTGAACTGTTAACTATCCCTACCCACAGCTTCAGAGCTCGGCTTTACTGCTCCAGAACGACCCGGAGAGCCGCCGGCACCTCCCTGCGCTGAGCACCTCCGCTTCCCAAGGCCACCCCTAGCCCCCATGACCTCCAAAGGCTCCCCTATAAAAAGCTCTGAGCAGCTTGCTTTTCCTACAGTTTGTCTATCCTCCCTTCCCGGACCAAAGCACCGGCTGGGACCTGGGGACAAAAGGCTGGACAAGCTTGCCACGTGTGGAAAAACCTCATCACCTGGAACTCGGCGAACTCTTCACAGTTCACACTGCCACTGGGCGCCGCCATATTGGACGAACGCGAGGACCCCCGCAGCCGACCAATCACCGTGGAGCAGAGGTGTCCGCCGTGCTGCCTGACAACAAATACCGTGAGCCCGGGCGGTTGCCTCGCCTCTCGCTAAGCCTAGAGCATCGGCTTGCTAACGAAGGATGAGGCCCTCGAAGACGCGTCGAGAAACAACGGCGCTTGGGGAGGTGAGGGTGGGCAAGCGGTGAGAATGACTAGATGTTTTTTTAAAACATAGTTAAGTGGATAGGAGGCTTCCTTCGGACATTCACGAAGCCAGGACGCCATAGGGCCCTGGTCCCGAGTCCCTCCGCGTGCGTGACTCGATGGCACAGTCCTAAAATACTACTCAGCGCTTTGCAGTTGGCAGACATCGCCCTCCCTCCTCCGCCTTCATCATGCCCCGGCAGGCAAGGCGTTTGGCCGCATCCTCCGCTCGTCGCGCACGTTCCGCACGCCCGCTGCGTCACGCCAGCACGCCCCGCCCACCCCGCCAGCGCCCTCCCCACGCGGGCCCTTGGTGACATTGAGCGCCAGCGCCCCCGCCGCCGTGGGAAGCTGTGCGTCGGCGAAGCGGGCGGCCATGTGGAGCCTCGGCGGCCTGCGCCTGGCGGCTGGTGAGACGCGGGTCTGCGGGCGGCAGGAGGGCGCATCACCAGTGGGGTGTCCTGCTTAGTGCGACCGTGTGAGGATCGCAGCGCCTTAGCAGAGGCAGGGGGTGCTGGCCGAGACCCTGGCATCTGACGCTCATTCACACAGTTCCCGTCTTTAGTTAGTGCCTTGATGCCTCCTCCTGGGTGCCATCCTCCTGTGAGCACCTATTAAGAGTTATCCACGGAAGTAATGCTTTCCACCCTGACTTTCTCCTATCCGTTATTCTAGTTGTGCCTTCCTACTTTGCTATTCGTCCCTCCCTCTTTAGGTGAGGGACTCAAAGATCTCACAAAATAAATACGAGTAATTGTTGCCCTAAGATGAGGGTGGTAGTACATACTTTTAAACAACAGTGCGGTAAGTGCCTGGACTTTCTTAGGGGAAAGTTTTAGGCTAATAATGTAAGGTCTGTAGTCAGTTTTCTCAGTAAACATCGGAACGGTTGAGTGTTTTAGATATAGAGTCTGGTAAAGTGAACGTATCCCGCCTCGGGGAAATCTAGAGAGCCTTGAATTATCAAGTTGAGAAATCAAGAGAGTTTGAAGCTTGTATCTTGAGGGTCTTTAGAGGGCAGCTTACTCTTTTGATCATCTTTATGAACTTTCATGATCTATCCTTTGTTCCATGGCATCAAATTACTACAGAGTTGTTCAATTTTTAGAGAAAGAATAACTCCACGTTTTGCTATTGGAGTAATGTACATTGTAAATGCGATTGAAGCAATGCAAAAAAAATAGTAAAAAATAGTAAATGTAGAATAGTTGTGTAATTTTGAAGAGTAGCCAGTGAAGAGACTAGATTTTACCGACTGGAAGACGTTTCAATGGGTCAGCATTGCTTACACCCTTAAACACTACCACCCACTCTGCTCTAGAAAAAAAAAAAAACGGAGAAAGAAAAGAAAAAGCCCTCGTTCGTATCAGTTAGGATCTAATCATCTTGATGTGCATGTTTATTAAGTATTACAGAGTTTTCAAAAGAGCAAGCAAAAGAATCAGCAACCTGTGAGTTATGTGACAGTCACTTAAACACTGGCAGTAGTTACTTTTCTAGACTGTAGCACACGTCATGGAAATCTAAAGTGTCCTGGAAGATTTCTGATGTTTTGGAACTTCGCTGCTGGGCCTCAAACCAAGACAGAATTCCTTGCACAATTTAGCAACAATTTATTTTACTTCCGATGGGGAATGTTTTTAATAGCACACCAAGGATGCTATGGGCAACGACTTCCAGGTGATCTGTGAGTGTCTGGGGTGTTATGAGCACCTTCCAGTGATTTCTTTTACTTTGACCTGTTTTATTAATAAAAGCGCTTTCTGATTTACATTATCTTGATTTCTACAGAAACCACACCCCCCATTGGATCTTACTCCTTCCTGTCTTTATAAATAAACATAAGTCACAGGGCTAAATAACTTGCACAGCACCACTTGGTGACAAATGTCAACACCAAAGGAGGGCAGTGAGTTTGTGTTATCTGCGTTCCCTGCTGCTGTTGATGGTGCTACTGGGATATGTGCGTGTATAAGTTAACCATCTTATGGCCAGTTGGAGCTTGTTTTGTTTTGTTTTATTTTGAGGCATTCACTATATAGCTCTAGCTGCCATGGACCTCACTATGTGGGCCAGGCTGGTCTCAAATCCACAGATAACCTCCCCGGTGCAGATGGGGCTCCTTAAGGTAAAGTGCAGATGTGTTTGTAAAGTGGGCATACACTTTCATTCACAAATGGACTTTCAAGAACCAACTGCAGTTTGATAAATAACATTGACCAAACTCAAGGTAGCTCAATTAGAAATGCAATCTAAGCATTGTTTTCTTATCCAGAATATTATTCAGAATAAGGTTCTGTTCTGGGTAAATGTTTTAGGCACTCCAGCTCATTTTAAGCAATAGAGCTGTGCGTAACAGCTTCCTTTGGAACTGCTGGGTGGACTCCCTTCGCAAACAGCCTAGAGGGCTTATGGGCTTTAGTTGTTTGTTATATGAATGTAGTTGTAGATAGATGTAGGTCAAAGTTGTTACAAAGTTGCCACAGGTAAGAGGTCTTGTGAGCCTCTGAAATCATGTTCTGACTTTTATGATCGTGTACTAGTAAGAGAGAGGGACTGAGGCTTACCTCCGTGCCCCAGCAGTGCCAGTTCTTTTAAGAAGCACAACTGTAAGACTCGGAGGCTAACTGGCTTCTCACCCACCCTGCCATGACTTCCATTAGCATCGAGATTAGCTTTGCCATATAGTTACTAAGTTCTCAGCTCTTATAAGTATCTCTTAGTACATATTGCTTTGATGGAAGGGCTCTCAGAAATATCTTGGATTAAGCAAATATAAGGTAAGTCTTCACATCTCTTTTCTCCTGAAAGCTGAATAAAATAGATACAACTATTAAGATATTGTATCTTTATGTAGATGTGTGTTGTATGTGGAGCCTGTGTACACATTTAGTGCCCTGGTGAAGGCAAAGAAGGACATGGGTATCCTTTATTCCTTCACTGAGCCTGGAAGTAGGCTGGCAGCCAGCAAACCCAGAGATGCTCAGGTCTCCACCCCTCACAGCGCTGCTCCTTACAGCACTAAGCAGCCACACCTGGCTTTTTACGTAAGGGTAGAGGAGGCAGACTCTCATCCACTGAGCCCTCTCCTCGGCTCCCTACTGTATCTTTCAGTAGGGTGATGGGGTCAAAGGAATGAACAGACTTAGCATAATATTCCTCATTCCTTCAAGAAGAGGTTCTGTTGCCCTGTGCTCCATTGACTTGTCGGCTTTTACAGTGACCTTTGCATTGCTGTCACCAGTGCAGAAACCACGGGCTTCTGCTGTCCAACCCATATCCCAGAGCACTGAAGCCAAGCAGTATTTTAGAAGTCATCTAGTCCCTTAATGTATGTAGATGAAGGAACTTAATACTGCTTTTCGCTTCTTAACAGTGTCTCATTATTTACCCCAGCTGCCCTGGAGCCCTCAGCCTCCTAAGTACTGGGATGTCGGTGTGCACCCCCACCCCTGGCTGCAGGAGGAAGCATAAGGCATAGGAAGGGAACTTGCTTGCTAAGGGCCACATAGGTTCAAAGCTGGGACATAACCAATATCTGCCTCCCACTCTTGGTTTTATTTCTATTCCAGTTTGCTCCTTCATTGTTCTTTTATTTGTTCTTGCTAATGAACCCTAAATGAGATCACACCCATTGTAACTTCTCCAGTTTTGGCTTTGCTTATCATATTGCTCCAGCTAGTGCCAGCGGGTTTCTATTTGAGCGTACACCCTGTGCCCCATACACACTTCCTAGGGCTTTTTATTGCAGTCTATAAGCCAACCCATATAATAGAGCTAGAGAGCATACAGTATGTATTAGGTTCTAGGTTACAAAGCAGACTGAATGCTGCTGAGCTAGGTCCTGCTGGCATTGTGCATTTCCCCCAACTTCAAAAATGGTGATGTCATCTCGGCAGCTTGAAATCTACTGTGGTCACTGGTAAGCACTATAGGTCAAGGACTCCCTGCCCCTTTTTTCCTCCCAAGAGGCTGTACACTACTGACTAGAATTTAGAGGAAGGGAAAGGTTAAGGAGATAGGATAGGATTATCAACTGAAGGCTCCAAGTGTGGCAGTGATTTGAGCAAAAAAACGAGGTAGTTAAGAGTCTGGAGAGGTGTAAAGCACGGAAAGGCAGCAAGGAAAAATTCATATTACCTTGGAGCAGTAGGGGAAAAAGTGTGAGCTTGTAAAGAATTTGAACATGTTGGGCGTGGTGGCGCACGCCTTTATTCCCAGCTCTCAGGAGGCAGAGGCAGGCGGATTTCTGAGTTCAAGGCCAGCCTGGTCTACAAAGTGAGTTCCAGGACAGCCAGAGCTATACAGAGAAACCCTGTCTCGAAAAACTCAAAAAAAAAAAAAAGTTTGAACAGATGAATTTTGGCAACAAGCGAAGGCTTCAAAGACTAAGTCATTTTAAAAAAAAAAAAAACTGAAGCATTAAAAAGGCAGCTGTGTACAGGATGCATTGCTATAACCTGTAAAGATTGTGATGTAAAAGACTCAGTGGTTAAGAGTGCTTGCTGCTCTTGCAGAGCAGTGGAGGACTGGAACTTGGTCCCAGCACCTATGTGGGGGAGCTTCCAATTACCTGTAACTTCAGCTCCAAGGTCTCTGATGCCCTCTTCTGGATTCCACAGATACTTGCACACCTGTACCTATAATTAAGAAATGTTTTGGGGCTGGTGAGATGGCTCAGCGGTTAAGAGCACCTGACTGCTCTTCCGAAGGTGATGGGTTCAAGTCCCAGCATCCACATAGTGGCTCACAACCATCCGTGGCGTGATCTGGCGCCCTCTTCTGGAGTGTCTGGAGACAGCTACAGTGTGCTTACATATAATAAATAAAATAAATCTTTAAGGAAAGGAAAAAAAAAGAAATGGTTTTAAAGATAATACTTATTTTTATTTTGTGTGCAAAAATGTTTGCCTGAATGTGTGTCTGTGCACTCATGGATGCAGGGCTTGTGGAGGCCAGAAGAGAGTATTGGATCGCCTGGGACTGGAGTTACAGCAGAGGGCTGTGAGCTGCCATGTGGGCGGTGGGAACTGAGCTCAGGTCCTTTGAAAAAGCAGCCAGCGCTCTTAACACTGAGTCATCTCTCCAGCCCAAATATATTATATATATTTAAAGATGGGACCCATAAGTTTTGAGTGTGGAGGACTGCAGACATATTTATTGTTAGAAATAAGAAAGAAAGAAAGAAAGAAAGAAAGAAAGAAAGAAAGAAAGAAAGAAAGAAAGAAAGAAGCCAAACATGGTGCTACATTTCTAAAATCCTAAATCTGGGTAGGATGTTCATTACAAGCTCAAGGCCAGCTTGAGCAATAAGACTGGTACACACACACACACCCTTGGGAGGGGCCATAGAAAAACAGGAATGCCCTCAAAGACCTGTAGGTATTAGTGGTTATGGGGGATGATGAGAAGAACTCAGTTAAAAACCTGTGAACCTAAGAGAAAAAAAATATAGAAGCCATTGTAGTGAAGTTAATTATTAAAATAGAATGGAGGAATCATAGTGGCGAGACAGGAGCTCAGAGTCAGCTCAGAACACACCCAGACACCAAATTCTCAGCACAATGGAGATTTATTACCCCACAGGGACAAGCACAGGGTTGAGGGAGGATCTCTAGATAGGTCAAAGACAGAAAGCAGGTGTCTCTGCTGAAGTGGGTTTTTAGGGGGAAAGGGAAGTCTGTGCTAGGACAAGTTGGTAAGTCCTGATTGCACAGGTTAGCCAGTGTCACCAAAAAAAAAAAAAGAATTTTGATTGCTGGACCATGGTGTTTAGTCTCAGGAATGAGGCAGTGGCCAAATAAGGGACTAGACCTTGAGGCTAGCTTTAAGAATGTAATCTAACTGTTTTACAAGGGAGAGAGGGGGAAGGGAAAAGGGCAAAACCGATCTGCAGTGTCGGGCCTGCTAGAGAGCTCTTCAAATCCAGAGTGGCACAAAGTAAGAGTAAGGAGGTCCTGATGTAGCTTAAGCATGGGAAGTGGAAAGAGAGTCATAAAAGATAGGCCTGAGCCGGGCGTGGTGGCGCACGCCTTTAATTCCAGCACTCGGGAGGCAGAGACAGGCGGATTTCTGAGTTCGAGGCCAGCCTGGTCTACAAAGTGAGTTCCAGGACAGCCAGGACTATACAGAGAAACCCTGTCTCGAAAAAACCAAAAAAAAAAAAAAAAAAAAGGTAGGCCTGGCAAGATGGCTCAGCAGATGAAAGCATTTGCCACCGAGCCTGATGACCTGAGTTTGATCTCCCTGACTCTCCAGGACCCCCCCCCCCCCAGTGATGGTGAGAACCATTTCCTGCAGTTGACCTCTGGCTTAATGCCATACCATACTCGTGCATGCACATACACAAATAAATTAATGTAAAAGAGTAAGGCATAGATTTGAGGAAAAGGAGAATGTGATGGTTGGAGTTTGTCACGTTGACACAAACTATGTGGAAGAGGAAACTTCAGTTGAGAATTTGCCTCTGTCAGATTGGCCTGGGGTCATGTCTGGAGCGTTTTCTTGATTAATGATGTGGGAAAGTCCACCCCTCTGTGGTTGGTGCCAACCTTGGACAGGTGGTCCTAGGTTGTGTGGGAAAACAGGCTAAGCAAGACATGGGAAGCAAGCCAGTGTTTCATGGTTCCTGCCTCTGTTCCAGCTTGAATTCTTGCCCTGATGCCCCTCCATGATAGGCTGTGATTGAGGCATGTGAACCAAATATATCCTTTCCTCCCAAGTTGCTTTTGGTTAGTGTTTTTATCAAGCACCCAGAAGTGAAGTGAATAGAATAAGAATGTGGAAGATAGTGGAGGGAGGGGTTGAATTCTTGAGGAAGGCTAAGATAGAATCCAAAGAGCACAAAGATGGGAAGGGTAGGGAAACATGCTAATGACGGGAATGTGGAACATATGGGTTTGAGTAGATGGGGCTCACAACACTTAAAGCATTTCAGTGAAGGCAAGTGGCAAGTACATGCCTCTTAGTCATTCATTTGACCTATGAAAGGAAGATTAGTGTTTTATCTATAGGACCTGTTGAAATGGTAAGTGCTTTCTCCAAGATCAGAGACCCTCCATTTTTACTGTGGCATGACACAGGTAAGCTGGCTGTCTACTGGCTGAATATATAAATTGTTTCTGTCTTCCTGAAAGCAAATCATTACATAAAGAACATTAAGTGTAATTCTGTCCTTTAACTGTCAGGGTCTGGCTCTTAGAAGATGATCAGAAATATCACTAAAGATATTTATTGAGGAGGTTACAGGTTCAGGAGTTCAAGACCAGCACGGGCAACAGTGACTCCCATTTCAGAGACAGACAAGACAGGCAGGCAGGGTGACTGGCTGGCTCTCGCTGACTGACTGGGTATGATTAAATTCGTGTTGGATGTTATCATCTATCAGAAGAATTTCTGATATCCAGAAATAGTACTTATAGCTTTGTGCCATAATAAGGATACAGTGTCTGATTATGAAATTAGGTTGTGTGTACATCAGAAAGTCTGGAGAGAAGCAGAGCAGAGTCTTCCTGGGAGCTGTGGCCGGTAGCACCTTCACTTCTACACCTGCACCTTTATATACCTCCGAATTGTCTGTGATGGGCAAGCGTTGACTTTATCATTTAAATGTGGTTTCTCGGTGTTTTGTCCTTAAGATGGACAGTGGCAGGAAGCAGACAGTGGACAGTGAGGATGGATGCACAGACAGCTTGGCACAGTGTGGCTCAGGAGGCTCAGCCGGAAGGGGCCACTAGTTCAGAAAGAGGGATTTGTGTTCTTCTGAGCCTGCTGGAAAGGATGAGAAGGACAGATGGGTGGGGAGCCTGTTTGCTGTTATAAAGTAAAGGCCTTGAGTTTCACACAGCCGCTACGGGGAGTGTGCAGGCTGGGGGCTGGGCAACAAGGAACGACTCCCATCCTGTTGTAGCTGAACCATGAGATTCTAGTAGCTTTTTAAAAACTTGATTAAAAACTGGCCAGGTTCCAAAAACTTATTTATAAATTTGTATTATTTTTTTTTAATCTGAGAAAAATTTTCCCATGGAACTAATGTTACAAATGGTAATTAAGGAGCTCAGCCAGCCTACAAAACTCAGTGTCAGTCTGTCCTCCAGTTCCCTCTTTCCTGCTTCTCAGCACCTGGTTCTTCCCAGAAATCACAGCTCTCCTGCTGCGTCAACTGCTCGGGACTGCAGTGTAGACAAGGTTCCAGAAGGAGGGTTCCACATCCATGGCTTCCCCTGCGGCTCCTGTGTCCCATCCTGCCTTCACCTGGGGCCTGCCCTGCTTTCTGCCCTGAAGATTTGTACCTAAAACACTCTTCTCTCTCTGCTCCAAACTGCTCTGCATGTTTGGCAAACTTGGGGAATGGGGGTTGTAGCAAATGAAAAGATTCTCAGCTGGGGGTGGGGGCGGGGAGCACAGGAGCCACAAGAGCCTGAGCCCCCAGTATTGGGTTGGTTTTGGAATGTCTATAGAGAAAGCTCTGGTGCCCTTGCCATGGCCTGCCAAGCAGTTCCCCATGTCAGTGTCACACACAGAAGCAGCACAGACCAGTGTCTGCAGCCAGGAAGAATCCATCCCTTGTCAGAACAGCTGCAGACGTTCCCACGCCATTGGGCCTGACTCTGCAAAGGCTTGGTACAAGCTAATAGACCTGGTTTGTTTGCTTTGTTGTAGTGAGCATTCAGGGCAGCTCTGATTTGCTTCTCATACGGAAACCAAGTCAGCGGCTCTGTGGTAAGACCAGAATGCCAATCTGTAAAAAGTGTAGTTGCTACAACTTACTCATTCTTTTAGGTCTGCTGAGCACTTATAAAGTTTAACATACAATTTCAATAAATTAAAAAGTACAGTATTGATAAACTGGTATGTAGGGACTTGGCCATCCCTGGAATACTGTATATCTCCTTTTTCCTTTTGAGATTTAAATTTGGCTCCAATTGACACACACACATACACAGCCCCTCAGATTTGCCCTTTCCTGTCATAGCTGTGAAAGCATCAGCAATACTCTCGTTTAGTTTTAAAGGGATTAAACGGGCATTTGAGGGCTAACATGGGAACCACCTAATTATCCGCATAAATTTTTAGCCAGGACATGGGAGAAGAACATTGTTGAAGAACTTCTTCAAGCCTTGGAACATGAGGGAAAAGAGAATGAGGACGCTGGCAATAGTGTCAGGGCTGCAAAGTGGGCTTTGGTCATCCATTGTGGGACACTCAGAGGGAAGCTGGGTGCTGTCAAAGAGAGGTGTGCACGGGTTTCACCCCAAGGGCCAAGAGAAGATGAGCTGTAGGACCATGCCCACAGCTTGTCAGTAAGTACTGACTGTTAGGGGTAGTGTGCTCTGCAGATAGAGCTGTAGGACCATGCCCACAGCTTGTCAGTAAGTACTGACTGTTAGGGGCAGTGTGCTCTGCAGATAGAGCTGTAGGACCATGCCCACAGCTTGTCAGTAAGTACTGACTGTTAGGGGCGGTGTGCTCTGCAGATACACACTCTACTGGGATTCAGCAGCTGAAATAATGGATTGAGCATTAACAGTAAAAAGAAGCTAGAAGTAAGACTGAGCTGCCGCTTAATGGATTAGCTTCGTGAAAGGATTTTGTACCCAGCCAAATACAAAGGCATTAAGCTTTACAGTTGCACCCTGGTGTCTTAGTTTGACCAGCAAAGCTAAGGAGATGATTCAGGAGTTAAGAGCATTTGGGCTTACTGAAGACTCAGGTTCAGCTCCTAGCACTAACATGGTGGCTCAAAACCTCTATAACTCCAGTTCCAGAAGATCCAATGTCCTCTTCTGATCCCCAAGAACATCAGGCACATTCATGGTAAGCATGCATGCAGTCATGCAAAATACTTATAAAATTTAAATAAACATGTAAAATAAAAAACACTAAGAACAGCTTGGGGAGGAAATTTGGCTTGCATGCCTCCATCACAGTCACTGAGGGAAAGACAGTATAGGGACTGAAGACTGGAGAGCACTGTTTACTGGCCTGCTTCTTTTTCCAACCTAGGACCACCTATCTGGAGATGTCACTGCCATAGAGAGCTGGGTCCTCCCACATCCCTCATTAACCAGGAGAATGCCCACAGCCTTGCCTTCAGGCAATCTGATGGATGCATTTTCTCAAATTAGGGTTCCCTTATCCCAGATGGCCCTAGCCTGTGTCACTCACAAAGCCTGGGGTCAGCAGGACCCACAAATGGTGGTGGTGAAGAGGAACTGTGTCACATGAGAACTGCACATTAGAACAGCTCAGGAATCTTACATCATTGGTGGCAGAGGTCCGAAGGTTTGCAGCTGTCAGTGAGAGTGCATCTCTATGAAGCCCCTAGCTGAGGAACAGTGTAGAGCATTGGTTTCCAGGTGTCTATCACACAATCCGTCCTAAGCAACTGTCAGAGTGGATATGGGTGTCTGTTTGCATCCCAGAAGCAGACCTTCATGTGAATATGTGAATTGTATCCAAAGTGCAGGTTGGCATTGTAATAGGTATTGGTGGGAATTGGCTACCCTTCTTTTTTGTTGTTGTTTTTTCTTTTGTTTTTTCTTTTGTTTTTTTCGAGACAGGGTTTCTCTGTATAGCCCTGGCTGTCCTGGAACTCACTTTGTAGACCAGGCTGGCCTGGAACTCAGAAATCCGCCTGCCTCTGCCTCCTGAGTACTGGGATTAAAGGCATGTGTCACCACGCTGGCTACCCTTCTAACAAGCTCCAGATGCTAGCCACACTTGAAAGCAGCAAGAGCTTAGACCAGTGGCTCTCAACCTGTGGGTCTCCACCCCCATAGGTGGCATATCAATTCATAACTAGCAAAATTACAGTTATGGAGTAGCAATGAAATAATTTTATGGTTTGGGGTCACCACAGCATGAGGAACTGTAAGGGTCACAGTGTTGCAAAGGTTGAGAGCCACTGGCTTTGACTAACAAAACAGGTTCTAGCTCACAGAATTTCTCCTTGTCACTAGGACATAGTAGTCATATTGGCACATGTTGATTCTACCCTGAACTGAGTGTGTTTCCTATGCTCAACCTTTTCTCTTCCTCTCCCATTCCAGATGTATATTGGCATGTGAGTGAGATAACTTCCAATTCTCTGTAATTGTTTTCATATGCGATATCAATACATAGGTCTAAGGTAAAGACAATATGATGCGACGAAGACACAAGTACCTACTCTGTGTGTGTGTGTGTGTGTGTGTGTGTGTGTGTGTGTGTGTGTGTGTGTTGGAGGATTTTTGTTGTTTTTTCAAGACAGGGTTTCCCTATGTAGCCCTGGCTATTCTAGAATTTGCTTTAATAGACCAGGCTGGCCTTGAACTCAGATCTGCCTGCCTCTGCCTCTCGAGTGCTAGAATAAAGGTGTGTGCCACGACTGCCTGGATCCTAAAGAATATTTTCACTTTGGAATAATTTTACAGAAAAACTCGTATAGATGGTGCACAATTCTATTTGCCTCTCATCCAGTAACCTCCATAACCGTGGCACCTCATCAAAACCAAGGAAATTACCAGCAGTATCTTATGCCAACCCAAGTGCAGCTCATTCATCATCAGTGGGGCATGTTTTCTGGTCCAGGGCTTGGTCAGTCTGAGGTCCCACGAGGCATTTAGTTGTCATCTGTCCTTAGTTCATCTGCTTTGAGGAAGCATCTTCTTCACATTCTTTGGTTTTCATGACCTTGACAGTATTAGCCAAGTGTTTTATAAAATGTCTCTCAGTTCGACCTGATAGTTTCTTTCTTTCTTTTTTATAATTTATTTTTATTGCATGTGCCTTGGTTGGTGTTTTGCTTGCATGTATGTCAATGTAAGGCTATCGTATCCCCTGGAACTGGAATTATAAACAGCTGTGAGCTGCCATGTGGGTGCTGGGAATTAAAGCCAGGTCCCCTGGAAGAGCAGCCAGTGCTCTTAACTGCTGAGCTGTCTCTCCAGCCCTGAGCTTGATACTTTTAGATGATCAGCCAAGATAATAGGTTTTAGATAAGAATATCTGAACAGAGATGAAGTGTCTTTCTCTCACACCATATTAAATATACAGGGGACCCATGTGACTTAGAACTGATGAGGTTTTAGCCTTGGACAGTCAGTTTCTCCCTGGAGGTTGCTGTTCTTTTCCTTTCTGCATGTAATCTGTTTGAGAGCAAAAAAATTGGATCAGTGAAGCATAGATCTACATTTGAATTTTCTGGAAGGAAAATAAATCCCTTTTCCCCATTTATTCATGCTATTACTTACATTAGCATGGACTAATGAGTTATAGCTAATTGCCATATGTATTTTATATCTCTATGCTGAAGGTTTTCTTAGATCAGTTCTTGTATCTCTTTACATGTTCCTTTCCATTTGTTTAATTGGTTTGGTTTTTTATTTTTTTATTTATTTTTATTTATTTATTTATTTGATTTTTCGAGATGGGGTTTCTCTGTATAGCTCTGGCTGTCCTGGAACTCACTCTGTAGACCAGGCTGGCCTCGAACTCAGAAATCCATCTGCCTCTGCCTCCCAAGTGCTGGGATTAAAGGCGTGCACCACCACGCCCAGCTTGTTTTGTTTGTTTTCGAGACAGGGTCTCAACCTGTAACTCTGGCTGGCCTGGCCTTAACATGTAGCTCAGGCTGACCTTGAACTCACAGAGTCCATCTGTCTCTGCCTCTGACTAAAGGTATGCACCACCGTATATGGCTTCATTTGTTTGGTCATTTTTAGTTGTTTTGGGGTGTGTGTGTGTGTGTGTGTGTGTGTGTGTGTGTGTGTGTGTGTTTGAGCAGTTCCTTACTTTGTGGACTGAAAGCTGTCCCGGGTCTTTCTTGTTCCCTGTGCCTCCGTGTAGCTCTGCCATTGCTTTCCGAGGAGCCCTGGTTCCGTGTGCTAGAGAGTGGTATTTAGGAAGCAAGACCTGAGATTATAGTGCATCCCCTGCTACCTGAGGTGTTACTCATTCCAGCCTGTCAAGTGGTCAGAGGGAGGAAGCATGGATGTGGATCCAAGATGTCCTGGTGGATATTTAAGTTTTTGCTCTTTGTAAAGCAGTTTTAGTAGTTTTGATATGTGCTGTGGCTTTTTAAAATAAACGCTATCAGACTTCATGGCCAGCAACAGTTCTTGACACCACATAGAAGAACACTGTCAGAGAGCCTACAGATGCTCGTGGATGCTAACTGAACTCACATCTGTCTTCACTGATCACTAGAGATTAGTCACGTCCCAGGCTGCTCTGTAATGAGTTCTCTCTAAGGAGATCTTTAAGGAGCCTGAGACTCAAAAACAAAATTCTATCCATGTGTCATCCTGGACTGAAGCAGATTTTTATAGAAAAAGACTACCAGACGTTAGTACCGCAGCCAGCCTCATCTCCCACCCCCACCCGCACCCCCAACCACCAGTTAGCAGCAATACTTGTGTGGCAGAGATTTTCAAACTGTGAGTTCCTGCACAGGCTGTATAGCTCTCTAGGACATGTTAGAAACACCTATCCTTGGGCTGGAGAGATGGCTCAGCAGTTAAGAGCACTGACTGCTCTTCCGAAAGTCCTTAGTTCAAATCCCAGCAACCACATGGTGGCTCACAACCATCTGTAATGAGATCTAACGCCCTCTTCTGGAGTGTCTGAAGACAACTACAGTGTACTTATATATAATAATAAATAAATCTAAAAAATAAATAAATAAAACACCCATCCTCAGACCCACCCATACCTACTGTGAGAAACTTGGGCAGAGGGGGCCAGTAGTCTCTGGCTCCGAGAGACAGTTTGAGAACCTCTGCTCTTAAAGTGGACAGCAGTTTGGTCAGTTTGGTCTGGTCAGAGCCTTACAAGCAGCCATGAGCCTTCATTTGGATTTCCTGTTAGGGCTCTGGGGACCAAGCCAGGGACAGGCAAGGCTTCAAGTGCACCCACAGGGTTAAAGGGCTGTTTTCTCTTGGTTTCTGTGTTTGTAATTTTGATCCACCAGAGGATGGAAAATTTCTGTCTTGGATATCTGGGGCCATGTGTTTCATCTCTTAGGGACCAGACAGGAAAGATAATGAAACGTGGCTTGTTTGTGCTCTCATTTCGTGGTAACATCAACATCACGAGCTCATCAAGTAGTTTGTGATTGTTTTCAGTAATAACATTTGAAAATTATTTGTATGCTCATCTGTTATATTTCTAAAGTGTATAAATATCGTACGTGTGTATGTTATAGTCGGCATTTATCCTTTAGAGAGGTAGAAGTCTTTATCACACAGTATGGAGTGGCAGCACGAAAGGCTGGGCGGTGTTTCTGATATAGGTCTTGAAATCCCCAGCCCCATTTTTGCCCTGGGTACATCTCTGGTACATACTCTACTTCTCCCCCAGCATTTATGCCCTTCCACTTTCAGTGGCCTCTTTGTGGTCCCTCAAACTACAAGTGACATTCTCAAAGAGACGCTCCTGTCTAACTCTGAAATATCACACATACTCATTTCAAATACACATACACGTCACGTCCTTCATTTATATTTTTTCTCCTTAGGGGTGAGCTTCTGACACGTGTGTGTGTGTGTGTGTGTGTGTGTGTGTGTGTGTGTGTGTGTGTGTTCACACTAGAATGTAAGTCATAATAGCACATATTTTTTATCTGCCTCTTATAGTGCTAAAGTGTCCTACACATATACATAGTAGATACTCAGTTAATATCTGCTGGGTGAATGAATAAAGATCTCTACATGCATTTATGTGGCTGATGGCCACTGAACACTCTATACGCTAGTAATTTTGCTTTTATTAACACTGCTGAAACTGAACAAGTATCAGTTTATCTTATGTTCTCTTTGGAAAGGGTAGCCAAGGAAATAATTACTGCCTTTGCCCTCTGTTTTCCATTTAGAGAATAGAGTCTATCTTCCGAACTCCAGTTAACCTTGCTCCTGTCTAGCCTTCCATGGGGGAGGAATGAGACAGCATTATGTGGGGTGTGTCCTCATGGGTCACTTTAAACCCGTGGCTCCCTGGTGTCACTCAGCCCTAGAGATGGATGTTGTGATGGTGGAACAATAGTGACTGTATACAGGGAAGCTGGGTCGGGCACTTAACAGCAGTTGAAATGCTAAATTTTCTGTTATACCTATTTCACCACCATTTGGGGGACGGGGTACTAGGTCTCAAAGTGCAGTTTAGCCAGCTTGTTAGGAATGCACCTCACATTTGAGTAAGATGGTTCATTCTGTCATCCCAGTAGTGGAGGGATTTTTATAAGTTCAAAGCCAGCCTGGGATACATCATGAGGCTCTGGATGAAAAGAGGAGGAAGAGTTTAAAAGAGAAGAGACACTAGAGGTCAGTAGCTGTGTGGTGTGCTTCAGACAGGCCCGCAGCTGACTCTGGCACCAAGGTCTGAGGGGATGTGTCCGTCCTGTGAACTATTGAAGTATCTCTTCTCACACCCGCACAACCTTTGTCAAGACTTCTGGCCTCGGGGGAGCGCTGCAGATTGCTCTAAAGATTACTTGGGAGTGATGTGGGGACATGAACCAAATGGCAGAGCCTGCTGTGAGTCACGTCTGCCAGGCACTGCCATTATTTTCCCAATTTGCCCTCATATCAGATCAGCCCTGGCGCTGGAATACTGCATTGCCACGTTCAAAATGAGCAAGCAAGTGAGAGCGAGTGCAGTTCATCCCCTTTGACTGTGACACCTGGTGCCCTCAGGTGGCATCACTGTGGTCACCAGTGCCGGGGTGGTCACAGTGCTGCTGTGATCACAGACCTAGCAGAGGAAATGAACAGGTCATTACCAGCCGTCACTGTAGGTAGCTTTGCACCGAGGGCCAGATTGTCTTGTGTCAGTCAATAAGGGCATCCGTCTCGCTGTGTAAATGAAAGCTGCCCAGGTTCTGTAGGGCCTCCTGAGCTGAGGAACACTGACTGAAGAAGAGTGAGTGAGCTGTGGTAAGAACCCTGAGACTCAGCAGCTCTAACCTGGTTTGCTTCATTCTCCTGTCAGCTCCACAGCACCTTGGAACACCAGCAGCCTCAATCCTAGTAATGGCAGGAGCTGACAAAGGCAGAAGGGATTAGCAGCTCCCCACCCGGACGCCAGAGGCCAGAGATTTCTTATCATTTGACCCATGTAGCAGTTGGCAGGAACTTTCCACTCACAAAGCCTGTGGTTCGCCTGACTTGAAGCTATGCAAGCAGCTTCGTCTCTGGGACATTTATGAAAAACAGTGTAGTGCAGAAGTGGGAGCTGGGTAAACACACGCATCTAGAAGGAAAAATTAGGGAAAGTGTTCATTCTGACCTGACATGCTCCAGGCAGCTGCTGGCATGGAGTGCAGGAAAGAGTATGTGCATCAGGAAAGGGAGGCTCCAGACCCCCACACTTGCCTCACTGCCGCTCTGTGTAAGTGGGCGTTCAAAGCTGAGGGGGACTGGAGCTGCCAGCCTGGAGCTGAGACGGCTTCATCCCCTCAAGGCTGGCAGCAAAGGCTCCCAGAGTTATTAGTGGGAAACTTCATCTAATTATCAGGTGACCATGAAACTACGAAGAAATGTCTGTGGCAGACCAAATACATGAAGAATACAAGATAATACTAAAAGTAATTATATGCCCAAAATTATATAAAGTAGATGAAAAGGACACACCTCGAAAAAATAAATACCGAAGCTGAGCCAAAATAGTATTTTAAACTCTGACCCAAACGCTTAAGGAGGATTAGAAGTAGTCCTTTACAGCTCTCAGGGAAGAGGAAGGGGCTGGGTCGTGTAACGCCATGGAAAGGGTTACCTAGTATGACTAAGGATGTGGGCAAAGGAAAGAAAAGGACTTTCAAGCGGGTCTTATATAGGTCTTATTCTAGATGTGATGGCATATACACACAGACCCAATACTTGGAGGCTGAGGCAGAGGGTTGAGAGTTTGAGGCTAGGCTAAGCTCCATAGTGAGATTCCCATTTCAAAACACTTCCTGATTCCTTTAATGAGAGTGTATTATCTGGTATAGTCCAGCAAAAACATCAAAAGAAAACTACAGCCTCCCATCCCTTATGAAGGCAAATCAGGAATCCATAGAGACTGGGGGTCTGTATGAGTGAGGGGCAGAGGAGACAGAGTGGCTAAACTTAAAGCCACCTCTCTTCCTCTTCCTCACTGCCAGTCTCGGGCTGAGACTCGCAGGCAGGCGCTCTATCCTCTAGCAAATGCTGTCTCACGCCATGACATCACATTTTGTGACTCCTTGTTTTCCCACTCCCATTAAAACTTTCTGGATGTCTCTGCTTTTAATTATGTTTAATCATTATGGTTAAATTATTCATATAGAAAATAAAATTAATGACTAAAATATATTTCTTAAAAATACTCTTTAATGAAGGTATCTATTTCTTTGCTAGCTAGCTTTTTGTTAATACGTAAGCTAGAGAAATCTGGAAGGAGAAACCTCAATTGAGAAATTCCTCCAGAAGGTCAGACTATAGGTTGTCTCTTAATTAGTGACTGATGAGGGAGGGCCCAGTCCCCATTGTGGGTGGTGTCATCCCTGGGCTGGTGGTCCTGGGTTCTATAAGAAAACAGGCTAAGCAAGCCTTGAGGAGCAAGCCCGTAAGCAGCACCCCTCCATCATCTTTGTATCTGCTCCTTCTAGGTTCCTGCCTTGTTTGACTTCTTGTCCTGACTTCCTTCAGTGATAGACTCCAATGTGGAAGTATAAGCCAAATAAACCCTTTCCTCCCCAACTTGCTTCATTTAGGTCACAGTGTTTCACCACGCCAAAAGTAATCCTAAGACACTAGCTTTGTTCACCAAAAAGGCTTTGGAATGGTGACAAACCATAAATGTCCCTACGGGGTCTCTAATACTATTCCCCAGATCCTTTTGGAGGAATGTGTAATTTCAAGTTAGGGGTGGAAACATTCAAAGTGGGTCTGGAACATGTTGTCAGAGAGGAAGGAAGCTGTCAGCACCCACTTATCTCATGTGGAAGGAACTCGGGAACCACCTCAAAGGTCTCTTCCAAACCATAGATGGGAACATTTGAGGACTGCCAGATAATAGAAACTTTAGACAGTATGGTGTGGGCGCTCCTTATACTGCTTTTAAATAAAAGGTCACCTGCAGAGGTTGTAAGATGTGCATGCGTGTGTGCGCGCAAATGTTTATTTGTGCAAGTTTTTATCCCACAGTCCTATTGACCCTATACCTAAGGGCCAAATGAACAAACGACGTAGAAAATGGTTGCCTTCCTGCAATCCATAATGAAATCAGTATGAAACAGTTACCTCTGTGAGCACACAAAGGAAGGATGGCTGGGGAACTTAGTAAAGGTTAACCTGGGTGGATCAATTCAGTATCACTAAATGACAAAGTCAGCTCACAGGTCTTGGAGTGGGGAAGGCAGAGGCTTTGACAAATTCTCAAAATAGCCTTCAACTCATTATGTAGCAGAGAATGACCTGGAACTCCAGGTTCCTCAGCTTCTGCTTCCCAAGTGTTGGGATCCCAGATAGGTGCTGCCATGTCCCATGACACCCAGGTCTCCGTATGGTGCAATAAGAAATATAAACAACCTTGCTAAAAATGCTAGCTTGACTCTTAACAAACCCCAACTGCCTGTCTTTAAGAGACGGGAGTAATACTGCCATGCTGCCTTCATGACTAGACACGTGTGGAAAGTACCTGCATAGAATTTACTGATAAAATGTTATGTTATAAATTTCTCTCTTAGTCGGCAAAGTAATTGTATCTTAAAGCATAGTATGTTAGATACAGTCATCTTTCCTACATGTGTGTGTCTTATATGCTTTGCATATATTCTATTTTCTAAACAAGCTAACTTAAATTTTCTAAGAGCTGAATTTCTGTCTGTTTTCTTTGCTTGTTTCTTCAAGATAGAGTAGCCCAGGCTCACCTTGAGCTCACTGTGTGACACCCCCCCACCCCCCCCCCCCACACCCCCACCCACACCCCCGCCAGGCCTCAGCCTTCCAAGGACTGTGTCACCACACCCAACTTTTATGAGTTAATTTGTGTTTTGTGCATACAAATGAAAACTTGTAGACTTGTCCTTGGGAGGGATGGGGGGGTTGTTGAACAGGGTCTTGCTATATAGCTGGCCTGAAACTCCATGTAGCCCAGGCTAGCCTCAAACTTCTGATGATCTTCCTATCCCTCCTAACTGCTGGGATTACAGGCCTGCACCACCACACTCGGCCACGTGCAGGAATTTCTCATCTTCAAAAAACATCAGACTTTCTCTCTAAAATATGTATCTCTTTTTTAGGACATTGTCTTAGGTTATATGAAAGAAATGCTTCCTCGTCTCTAAGGTTGACCAGAAACACTGACTTGAAGAGGATCAATGGATTCTGCACCAAACCACAGGAAAGTCCCAAAGCTCCAACCCGTAAGTTTTTATTGCTTTATCTGTTTATGGAACAGGTAGCTCACATCCCTACCCGCTACAATTATTTACAATCAGATGAACCCCAAGAGGTCGGCCAGTGTTCCTGTGTCATGCTCAGTCATGTAGCTATGGTGCACAACAGTGTGTGTGTGTCTAGGCTGTGAGTATACATCAGCTGTCTTTCTCAACCATTCTCATTTTATTTCTTGAGACAAGGTCGCTCACTGAATCTGAAGCTCACCAATTTGCAGACTGGCTGGCCAGCAAATGCTTCTGCCTCCACAGCGCTGAGAGTCTAGGCATGCACTCCTGGCTTGTTTGTTTTGTTTTGGAAAGGTCCTGGGGATTGAACTCGTGTCCTCATGATTGACTGAGTCATCTCAGCCACATCAAGCTATTATGTTTGGAATGAAATATAATGAGTTCTAGGTTTGACACTGACTTCAGCCATATCTGTTCTACATACTGGAGGCTAAGCAAGCTCTCATCCCTGGCCCCACTGTGGGAAGGAGGGCGATGCACCGATATGCACTGCAGCTCGTAGAGTCTGCAGCTTCCTCCTGTGAGTGCCCTAAGGCATCCTCCATGGCTCTCCTCCACAGCAGCTTATCTTTCCTCCTTACTTATGGGACCTTCTCAGAGGACATTGATTCATTCAGACTTGAACAAATCTAAGATGGCCTTTGTACCCCTTTCCTCCCTAACTGGTTATCTGCATAACGTTTTGTCTTAAGGCCCCTGGGTTTGAGGTTCCTCTGGATTCCTTCCCTGTCTTAACTCTGGCTCAGAGCCTATCTCTTCACTTTTCCTTCAGATCTCCCTCCTGCTTGGACTTTTTGCCCAATCTACAGTCTTCCCCTCTGCTCTCTTCCATCCAGTGTAAAGACTGAGATGAGCAGTGCCTTCCTTAGCACACCTGTGATGGATGGATGGATGGATGGATGGATGGATGGATGGATGGATGGATGGGGTCTGTAACCCCTGCGCTTGGGTGTAATGGAAACTAGCTAAAACCGCTTTTTACTCCTGGCAGGGTGCACTCCCAGCCCAACTGCCCTCTGGGTTAGGGAATGAAAGATACATACACCAGTTATTTTTCATATGCCGTGACTAGCTCAAAGTTTGGGCAGTTCTTATCCTTCTCACCACTAGCAAACACTCCCCTCTGGTACTTCTGAATTAACATCTTTTTAAAATCTATTTTTCAGCCAGGCGTGGTGGCACACGCCTTTAATCCCAGCACTTGGGAGGCAGAGGCAGGCGGATTTCTGAGTTCAAGGACAGCCTGGTCTACAGAGTGAGTTCCAGGACAGCCAGGGCTATACAGAGAAACCCTGTCTTGAAAAACCAAAAAAAAAAAAAAAAATCTATTTTTCTTTTTAAGATTTATTTACTTATTTATTTTGGTTTTTTTGAGACAGGGTTGTTGTTGTTGTTGTTGTTGTTGTTTGGGGTTTGGTTTAGTTTATTTATTTTTGAGACAGGGTTTCTCTATGTAGCCCTAGCTGTCCTGGAACTCACTCTGTAGACCGGGCTGGCCTCGGACTCAGAAATCCACCTGCCTCAGCCTCCCAAGTGCTGGGATTAAAGGCATGTGCCACCACCGCCTGGCTTTAAGATTTATTTTTATTTATATGAGTACACTGTAGCTGTCTTCAGACACATACCAGAAGAGGGCATCAGATCCCATTACAGATGATTATGAGCCACCACATAGTTGCTGGGAATTGAACTCAAGACCTCTGGAAGAACAGTCAGCACTCTTAACTGCTGAGCCATCTCTCCAGCCCTAAAATCTATATTTCATCTCTGCCCCTCAAACACAATTGAATTAAGTGGCCCGTGTGGCCACTTTCCCTGATTCTCACATGTCGGCCCGTGTGGCCACTTTCCCTGATTCTCACATGGGCCCGTGTGGCCACTTTCCCTGACTCTCACATGGGCCTTTAGATCCGGTCTTTCTTCCTCCTCGTCATGGCATATCTCTTCTCTCCTCTCTTCCAGTTCTTAGCCCATGCAAATCCAACGGTCCTGCCTCAGTCTACCTGCCCAGCCATTGGCCACTGGCTCTTTATTGATCAATCAAAAACCAATTGGAGACAAGGACCTTCACTGTTTCACTGTTGGGACATGCAGATTCCAGATTTTGGAGGCCGGATTAATTCAAAGAATTAGAACCAATCCCCAATACTAAGGAGACAGCCTCAGGCAGATCTCTTCCTTATCTTGGAGTTAAAAGTCTTTTAATGTAATCTAAACTGATTTGCCTTTTTCTTATTGTCCTAGAGACAGGCAAGCCTTGCTGGCCATCTCAGCTCACCCTCTCCATCCATCTTTCCACTGTAGAGTGGCTGGGACTCCATGCCTTCTGCTTAGTCCTCACAGAGTTGTGGAATGTCACTTGGCATTCTGTTCATATAACATGAAGCTCTGGGCTGGCCTGCAGTCTCCTGGTGTCTGTGTTAAATGAATAACTGAAAGATACAAATAGCATTTTTTTTTCATTGCTTGATTTGAACATTAAAGTCTCAAGCCAGATTCTTGTTTTTCCCACAGAGTCTTATAGACACGGGGTGCCGCTGCACAAGCCCACAGACTTTGAGAGGAAGATCCTGCTGTGGTCAGGCCGCTTCAAGAAGGAAGAAGAGATCCCAGAGACAATCTCGTGAGTGCTGAGCTGGGGCTGTATGTGGCCTGCAGTTCTCACTGGTCTGTAAAGGGAAAAGCAGAGTGCATTTGAGTTCTGTATAAACCCTGCTGACCAGATGTGGGAACATTCTCTACATGTTCCCACTTTGGAGTACCCAGAACAGAGTGTTGGGAAACTGTTTAACGTGTTTCCTAATGACTGAAGGATCTGTCAGGTGCTGAAGTCAGCTGTTGTTTACTTACATCTCCTAGCTCCAGATCAGTGTGGAATGGTAATATGCACTATTTTAATTTGTTTTTAAGCTTAGCATAATGATCATAACTATATCCTACAGTATCCACACAAGTGTCGGCCTTGGGAGTCATGGTGTTTTGATTCAGCTGCTTTAGTTTGGATCTTAAACATCTTCCAAGTGCCCACAGGTGTTGGATCTCTTAGGAAATCATTGAAACATTAAGAGGTGAGGCCTAGGCAGGCAGGCGGTGGTAGCGCATGCCTTTAGTCCTGCACTTAGGAGCACTTAGGAGGCAGAGACAGGTGAATTTCTGAGTTCAGGGCCAGCCTGATTGATCTTTAGAGTGAGTTCCAGAACAACCAGGACCACACAGAAAAACCCTATCTTAAAACCAAAAGGAGGGGCTGGGGGTGAGGGGTAAGGCCCCATGGGAAATATTCAGGGATCCTAATCTCTTCAGCTTTTTTGCTTCCTTCAAGGTAAGTACTACCCCGCCCCATCCTCTCACACTTCTGCAGGGTATTCTGCCCCCACACAGACCTAAAGCCATGGGTGCATTAATCTTGGACTGAAACCTCAAAGACCCAAGCAAATTAACCTTGCACTTGTCCTACGCTGGTCACCCTGGTAACCAGGAGGGGTTTCTTCTCCCACCTGCCTCCTTTTTTTTTTTTTTTTGGTTTTTCGAGACAGGGTTTCTCTGTGTAGCCCTGGCTGTCCTGGAACTCACTCTGTAGACCAGGCTGGCCTCGAACTCAGAAATCCACCTGCCTCTGCCTCCCAAGTGGATCGTAAGATTTATATAAACCGATCATCTAAAATGGTGTTGTATCAGTGCCTTTTAAGTTGCTTCTATAAAACACTATGACTTCCAGACGGTTAGGGCCCAGCAGGCTGCAGGCATGAGACTGTCAAACGGTAAGCAGGGGTTAGAGCAGGTGAACTAGTAGGAAAATCACGTGGCTTCTGAGACCCCAAAGCCTGTCCTCAACTTCACACTTCTCCCAACAAGACTACACCTCTTAATCCTCCCCAAACATTGCCACCTATTGGAGACAAAGCTCTGATTAAAGGACAGAAAGAATGTGTTCTTGCCCAGGAATAGACATGACAACGTTCTAGTCTGGGGCCAGGGCCTCAAAGAACTTAAGGTTAGGTTCCTGGGAACCTGCCTTTCCCCTGGAGAAACTGGAATTGTCAGTCCCACAGAATTGTCTGTGTGTGACACACTTGAGATAGCCTGAGATCCTTTCATGCAGCATTGAATGGTAGCTTTCTGCTGACTCTGTCCCATCCCTCCACCAGCCTCTTCGCAAACTCTATAAGATTGTGTACTTCTGCTGGGCGTGGTGTCACACGCCTTTAATCCCAGGACTTGGGAGGCAAAGACAGGTGGATTTCTGAGTTTGAGGATAGCCAAGGCTACAGAGAGAAACTGTGGGGGGGGGGGGGGATTGTGTTCTTTTTAAGATTTATTTATTTATTTATTATATGTAAGTACACTGTGGCTGTCTACAGACACTCCAGAAGAGGGCATCAGATTTCATTACGGATGGTTGTGAGCCACCATGTGGTTGCTGGGATTTGAACTGGGGACCTTCGGAAGAGCAGTCGGCACTCTTAACCACTGAGCCATCTCGCCAGCCCCTTCTTAATAAACTTGCTTGGCATAAGCTATCAGCTTAGGCATGGCCTCCTGGTCCTGACCTTCCATCTTCTTTATTTGCTCATCCTCAACCCTCCTCCTTAGGAACCTGTCACTGAAGAACAGCCTGCTAGTCCAGGTCAACCAAGTATTTATTTGCTCTAGACATTCTCATTCAGATCACCACACCTGTTAAAATGTTTTTGTGGCTGGTGGGATCTCCAATGATTTTAGTTAATCAGTTAAGCATTCACTGTCTTTAGAATTTGTCCCTGGATCCTTCCATCCTGCAGGCCCAGCTTCAGAGCCTGGAGAGCTCCATGCACAATTCTACCTCCCAGGTTCCAGCTCTTACATCACATTGTGTGTGTGCTCAGGGTCCTTCTTCCACCTGGGCCTCCTCCAAGGCAGTATATGAAAGCCATTACTCTTCCTGATACTCAACATTATATGTGATAAATATCTGGGAAGGATGTAAAAAGCATTCCAGTCCCATTATTTATAGGTACTGTCACACCTGCTGGGGAGACCCCACTTGGACTTCATGTGTCCTGCCTTGAAGTACTTCTAGGTACCATATGGCAGGAAAGCCACAACCCACTGCCTTCCTTCAGACTCATAAAGATAACTAGGCTTCTCTCATTTTATTTTAATTTACAAGTATTTATTTAGTGTCTTGGGTGGTGCTCCTGACATACCACCTGTGTCAAAGTTAGACAACTTACACAGGTCCCTTCTGCCATATGACAAAACACCCATACACATGAAGTTTAAAACTGGGTGAAGAAGAAGCCAAGAGATGCCTAAGGAGCAGCAAGAGGTGGTTGTACTGGGGGCACCCCACATCTCAACTTCTGCGACAACCACCATAATCAACATGCCTGAGATCTCCACGCCTGACCATGAACTTCTGCTGCCTGGGTTTCACAGCCTATGCCTACTCTGTGAAGTCTAGGGACAGGAAGATGGTGGGTGATCCGACTGAGGCCCAGACCTTCGCCTCCACCGCCAGGTGCCGGAACATCAGCTCCCTGATCTTCTCTGTCCTCATGGCCATCGTCTTCACCATTCATTGTCTGTGCCACTAGAAAGTAGCCTTCTTGCAGCATCTCACAGTAGATAACAGATTCTGGGGCCTTCTGGGCTTGCTATGTGTTCCCTTGTCTATCGCTGCCCCAAACCCTAGTCTTAGTCCTGACCATTTACCCCATACATGTGCAAATGTTACACTCACATATCTGTCCATAGTAGATTCAATAAAGTGCATGTGCTGTGAAAAAAAAAAAAAAAAAAAACTGGGTGAAGAAGAGCCAGGTGTGGTAGCCCATGCCTTTAGTTCCAGCACTGAAGAGGCAGAGGCAGGTGGGTCTCTTGAGTTCGAGGCCAGCCTGGTCTCCAGAGTGAATACCAGGACAGTCAGGGCTACACAGAGAAACTCTGTCTCAACCCTCCACTCCCCCAAAAAGTGAAAAACTGGAGTACAAAAAGGATGTTAACTCCCCCATGTTTGTTTTCTTTCTGAACTGTGTTTTTGTGAGTTTATGTAAGCTCATAGCAGAGCTTCTGGGAGAAGAATGAGTTCAAAGCCAGCCTGGGCTATAAAGCAAGAAAGACCCTCTCTCTAAGAACAACCAAAAAAATTAGTAGTCAACCCTCTCGAAGGTGCTATGAGGGCCCTAGGTCCTAGCTTCTTTTTTCTATTCACACACACCACTGTCTGTAAATAGGAAGTGATGCATAGAGTGTTTGATCCTGCTACAAGTTGAGAAAGAGAAGGGTTAATACTGCTTTCTCATTCTGTTGCTAGGTTTGAGATGCTCGATGCTGCAAAGAACAAGCTCCGGGTGAAAGTCAGCTATCTAATGATCGCCCTGACCGTGGCAGGATGCATCTTTATGGTTATTGAGGGCAAGAAGGTGAGAGTGGGCCCCTCTCGGCCTCACCATGCTTTCCCCTACGATGGAGGAAAGTGGTGACTGGCTCGTACATTAGCTCTGTGAAGGGGAACACGTATTAATTTACTGGCTCCCAGAATACTCTAGTAGTGTACTGACTGAATGCTCACTGCACTCCAGACCCTTCTGAGTGGTGTCCTCATGTGCCCCCCACAACTGCTTTGCTATGTAGATGCCACCACGAGAGGAGGAAAGTGTAGCTTTGGATGCTTTAGCAGCAGGCTGGAGAGAAGGAGAGCTCAGCAAGCAGAGGCCTGATGACATGAGTTCAGGCTCTTCCCAATAGCTGGTAGGAGAGACCCAACTCCTAAGACTCACCCTGAACGTTCCACATGCACTCTGGAGCACATGCATGCCTGCACACACACAATAAATAATAACGTTTTAAAGTTAGTATTGGCACATTGCCCAAAGCCATCCTAGACATATTGAGGTAAAGGTAAAATTGTTCCTCAGTACAGAATGTATGCTCTACAGCAGCAACTGTTAAGCTCACTTGCTGGATATGAGAACCTGAGAGAGCTTTCTCATCAACAGGCTTTGTAATGAAGGAACCTGAAGCTTACACATGCACCATACACTTTCCAAAACTCACATAGTAAATAGAAACAAAAACTTAAAATTTAAAAAAAAAAAAAAAGCCAGGCAGTGGTGGCGCATGCCTTTAATCCCAGCACTTGGGAGACAGAGGCAGGCGGATTTCTGAGTTCAGGCCAGCCTGGTCTACAGCGTGAGTTCCAGGACAGCCAGGGCTATACAGAGAAACCCTGTCTCAAAAAAAAAAAAAAAAAAATTCAAAAGAAAAACTTTAGATCTAATTTTGCATGTTACCAAATATCCTATTACTTATTATTAAGATATAGTTACTCTCAGGAGGCAGAGGCAGGTGGACTTCTGAGTTCGAGGCCAGCCTGGTCTACAAAGTGAGTTCCAGGACAGCCAGGGCTGCACAGAGAAACCTTGCCTCGAAAAACCAAAAAAGAAAAAAAGATATAGTTACTCTGAGGCTGGAGAAATGGCTCAGTGGTTAGGACCTCTTGCTGCCCTTGTAGAGTGTACCCAGGTTCAGTTCCCCAGCTCTCACATGGCAGCTTACAACCATCTGTAACTCCAGTTCCTGGTAACCTGGCACCCTTTTCTGGCCTTCACAGGTACCTTGCATATATGTGTACATGTACATACATACAGGTAAATATCTATACACACAAAATAAAAATAAGTTAATTCTAGAGAGTGGATGTGTATGTTTGTGTGTGCTTTTAATATCATGTCTAATTCTATGTCATAGCTTTCACACAGAGATACCCTTTAACTGTTAATCCATATTTAAAAGATACCTCTGAAGAAGCACTTGTCAACTGATGTTCTCCAGAACAACTCCAGAGTTAAAAGGAAGGGAACTGGTGACTCTGCACACTGCGGTCACATAAAAGCACTAGCCATTTCAGTCTGGCCTCATAGGAACACAGAGGGCCAAGGGTGCTGACCTGGGAGAAGTTCTCTTGAAAGTGAGCCTGTTCTACTTCACTTTTCCCATCTCCCCACATGACCTCTGACCTCCCATTCATGGTTCTCAGACTGAAACCTTTAGAAGCCTGTGCAGGGGCACGTGGATTTCTAGAAGTGTGAGAAATGGCTGGCTGACAGCCAAAGTGAATCCCCCCAGGACATCCTCCAGCACCTTCCAGGCTGTGCTCTGACGTCAGTTAGGAGATAAGTTAGTTACCATCATGCTTTGTCTTACCGCTGACATCTGTTTCCCATCCATTTTCTCCTCCCACCAAACTCTTCACATGTGCAGCAACATGGATGTCAGAAAATCTACATACTTACATAAACACTGGTCTGATTACATAAGCTTCATACAACTTTTAACAGTTCCCATTGAGGGAAGACAAAGAAATGGAGGGGGCTCCCCTGCTGCCAGTTGCTTTGAAGGGGTGGAGTTCTGGGAGAGATAATTCTAGAAGTCATGGGGGTAATATTTTGGTAAAGCCTGGAATTCCCAAAGCTGCACGTTTTGTTAAAAGAAGAAAAGGCTAGAAAGACAGCAAAGTGTACACGAGTTAGAGAAGCAGAAAGGTGAAGGGAGAAATGGAGATGAAGTGTATATTTGTAAAATAAGGGAAGGATGTGAGGAAGACATGGGATTGTAGAGAGGCCGTACATGCAGAGAAAGGGGAGCTGTGTATTTCTTTCCTTGGACTGGCTGTTGGGTTCAGGGAGGGAGTGGAAGGTGTGTAGAGGGCATGACTGTCCAGTGTCCAGGCAGCTGGCCACTCCTGGCCTATGCTGCACAGTTAGCCTACTGCTCTCAGCACAAGGGGAGAACAGCCTTCCAAACCTGCCATCATCTATTCAAATGTATTTCCTTTTAGGCGGCGAAAAGACATGAGTCTTTAACAAGCTTGAACCTGGAAAGGAAAGCCCGTCTGAGAGAGGAGGCAGCTATGAAGGCCAAAACAGACTAGAAATATTTGTGCCAGATTTGGAAAACCCAGGAGGAAGGCTGCAACAAGAAACCTGCTTCAGAAAGGATATGATCTAAGACTCACTTTGCAGACATGTATTTTGCACAGATGTATTCCACTTCCCTATTAATGCTGTAGAGGAACAAATACATTTTCTTAAAGAATGACTTGTCTTTGTTTAGTTGCTTTGATCCAAGTAAAACCTAGCCTCCCTGCTTTGCAAAGTAAAAAAGAGGCAAATAATTTCAAATTTAGTATTATCTCTTCTTTGGAGTATCAGGTACATTATCTAGCTTCTCACCTACCAAAGGTGAGATATGAGTCCTATAGGTTTCTCTTCTGTATACCATGCCTGACAGGATAAGAAGCCAAGAGTGCCTTTGTGAAGGCTGGCTCCCCAGAGCCTCGAAAGAAGCCAGACCATGCACTGATTGGCCTGGCATGGCAGAAGGCATTTTGAAGAGCCTTTGAGAAGGCCCTGGCATGAGAGTAGTCTGGCCACGAGTTTTGAGGAGTTATTCATCCTAGACTTTTGGGGGGACAACTGCTACCTCCTAGTTGATGGCTAGGCTCCCAATCAGTCCCTTTCCTACTCTCAGGGAATTGCATTTTGTACTTAGAAAAAGGCCATGCCTGTACTTGTTAGTATTAGAAAGTAAGCGCTTATATCAGTACATCTTCACTAGCCTGTCCTTATGCTAGCAAGGTGTCTGGTATGCAGGTAGTTTCTGCTGTAACACTTCACTCTCACATGCCTCCCTAGAGCTAACAGATGACACATCATTATAGCTACCAGACACAATAGCTCTCAGAGTTAACAGCTGTAACTTTAAAGGTATCACGTGCCGCTGTCTGGGAACTTACTGAGACCCACATTTATGATGAAACGCTGCCTATGGCTTCAGAATTTAATGGTCCTAATGCTGTCATAGCTAGACATGTACTTTTTGCCTTTGCTTCATCTTAGATATCAAATGCTTTGATTTTTGTCACTTGCATATTTATCATCAAAAAGCACCAAGCCAGGCGTGGTGGTGCACGCCTTTAATCCCAGCACTCGGGAAGCAGAGACAGGCGGATTTCTGAGTTCGAGGCCAGCCTGGTCTACAAAATGAGTTCCAGGACAGCTAGGTCTATACAGAGAAACCCTGTCTCAGAAAAAAAAAAAAAAAAAGCACTGTGTGTTGTATTGTATGTGTTGGATAGTTAATCATTCATAGAACAAACCGGACCATGATTTATTGTCCCCAACTTGACAGATTAATTTGGCAATTTGATGCCCCATCATGTAGAATAACAAAAATATGCAAGTGATGTGCAAAAGGTCTCCAATCCTCTCATTGCCTCCCTAATGTCACTGCCCTTAATGGCCTCCCAAACCTCAGTCGTCCTGTTGTGTCACCTTTCCAAAAACCTTCCCCCCTCTGGGAAAGCCAGTGAGAGAATGAGGCACTGTCCAGGGGTGAGCACAGGGGATTCCTAGCAGGCCTCAAGATTAGGATTCATAAGCCCTAGCTCCTAGACCTGCTTTTACAGGGTCTCATTTTGCAAAGTCAAATGTCTCAGATTCAAATGTCTCAGACAAGGACAGTTTGTTAAGCTTTGCAAGAATCCAGAGAGACCATCCTTTGGACTTTGTGTCTAACTTGGCTTTCCTCATCGCCTGCCAGAGACTTCAGCAGTCACTTGACCACACTTTAATTGTCTTGTCATTTTCTAGGGCTGCTGATGCGATGATGTTTTCTGTAGGGTGACAGGCTGCTGAGATCACCACATCTGTGTGACCTTGCAACCTCTGTACAATCTCTTTAGTCTGAAGATTCCAGATGTAAACCATGTTGTCCTCTGAACCTGACACAACCCACTTTCTACCAGTAACCGAGAAATTGGCAAATATGCAGTACTTCTCATTCTTATGACCAGTGTATGTCTTCAGGCATCTGCCCCTGCTGTAATCCCACAGTTTAAGAGTATTGTCCAAAGTTGCAGTGAGAATGTATTTACCATTTGGAGAAAATTTTACAAAAGACACTGGAGGGTTGCCTTCATCAGCAAGTGTCCTTAAACACTGGCCTGATGCAGCATCCCAAATTCTACAAAGCCCATCATAGCTCCCGGACACTATCAAGGACCCATTACAATTAAAATTTACGGCAGAAATGGGGTCCGAATGAGCAGATAAAGTCTTGAGGCACTTTCCTGTTTTCACTTCCCATATTTTCACACTCTCATCAAAAGAGCCTGAAACGATGAGGTTGGATGGTGGGTTGAAATCACAACAGAAGACGAAATCGCTGTGCCCCTTCAGTGTTTTCAAACATTTTCCAGATCTCATATCCCATACCTTTAGAGTCTTATCATCTGAGGCTGAAACGAGACGACTAGAATCTGAAGACCAGGCAACATCTGATATTTCCAGACTGTGACCATAGAGTGTTTTCTTACAATTTCCATCGTATGCTCCCCAAATTATAATTAGTGCATCAGCTGCAGAACTCGCTAGCCATTCGCCATTAGGACTAAATTTAACTGATGATACGGCCGCCGAGTGCCCCGCAAGAGTAAATCTGAGAGCATAGTTGGGTTTCTGCGGCTCTTCCTCGCGCTGGGGGGCAGACAGAAGTGACTGTGCTCTCTCTGCTGGCAGATGTTTGGTCGCCATAGATCCGGCTCTACAATTTGCGCGGGCGTCCAGCCCCGAACCTTACAGAAGTTAAAACTTGCCGTTGGAAAGCGGATGGTTTTGATTGTAACGTGGGCTCGTCTATAAGGTCCGATCCCAGTCAGCAGCGAAGTTTGAACCACTCCCCCTCTTGCTTTCTTCTATAGCATCACGGATCACGGATCACATTTCGGGTGCTGTCAAAGGACTAGGCCGATCCGCGGGGGTCCGGGGCTGCACCTAGAGTCCTCTTCCACGCCCTCCGCAGCTCCAAAATATCTGGGAACCTCGACGTCACACAAAACAGGATTTGAGAGAGGCTCAAGTAGAGCTCAGGAAAACGCAAGGTACACAGCCTGTGCCAGGCTGCGCACGCGCCGAAGGAGACATGCATTTGCTTCCGGTTCTCCAGGACAGGAAGCTGACACTGAACCCGGTTTATTCCCTGAGAGGGCTGGGTGCAGGAAAGGGCGCGGCAGGCACTTCATGAAAGCTGTGCATATTTGAGGGTGCTTCTGTCCACACCCACCCCAACTGAGTTTAGCTACCACAAGGTCTGCTTTTGTGGCTAGGAGTCTGAAGCAGAACAGATTCACAGACCCTAAGAACTCAAGATTATAATGGAAGCAATCAGCAAACCTTTTGGGTTTTAGCCCAGAAAGTTTACGCTTCCGCAGAAAATACACAGTAATCCAGGTTCTTGGTATGTCAGAGCTCTATCTTGTCAATAAGGCAAGAAGACTGCATGCGACAACCTTCATTTTGTCTCAGTGCATCTTTTTTACTGGTACTTTCTGATCAGTCATGTCATAGTCGAACCTAAACTCGTGGTCCTAATAAAACTCCCACTTCCAATGTGCTGGGGTTGCAAGTGTGGACCATCATTTCCATTCACAAGGGGCAGGGACCAAGGTCTTGACTCAGGGGTTTCGGATTTCAGACTGGCCTAGGATTTAAGGCAACCCTCCTGCCTGAACCTCCAGAGTACTAGGATTACAGGATTGCTACCACCGCCGGACTGTCTGTATCTTAGTCTGGCCGCCCTTTTCATAACGTGTACATGGGTGCTGGGAAAATTGAGTCCTCTGGAATAGCAGCAATCGCTTTTACTGAGCAAGCTCCCTCTCCAGCTCCTTTAAAGAGGTGAGGAGAGAGAATGGATTACTCTCGTTGATTAGGCATATGGCTTTGTCTTCCTGTGTTTGTGCGTGTACTTTATGAATGCAATACCTACCCTCAGGGTCAGAAGAGGCACCCCATCATCCTGGAAATGGAGTTACAGATGGCTAAGCTGCATGTAGGTGCTGGGAATAGCCCAGGTCCTCTAAAGAGCAGCCAATGATCTTAACCACCGAACTACATCTGAAGCCTGGTCTACGGTGACTTCTGATATAGAGACTATATCAATTCAAAACTTTCCATTTTTATTAACTCACCTAAAGCTCATTGCATAACAAATTTTAGACTTGAAGTAAATATATTTTTTTCTAATGACTAGAAAACTAGAAGATATAATGGGTACAACCTAGGAGCTAAATCAGGATGGTGCTGGACGTTTAGTTCACTACACACAAGCACGAGGGACAAAAGATGTGCAGACTTGGTATGTTGGTAGGATTAAGACATGACTTTGAAGGGTAAAACGCACTTTTTGATGTGTAGGATACCTTGTTTATAAATAGCATTGGGGACTCCCAGAAAGAAAAGGCTGTGAATAATACTGTTTGTCGCCGGTAGTGGTGGCGCACGCCGGTAGGATTTGCTGGAGGCAGAGGCAGGAGGATCACGAGTGAATAATACTGTTTGTCATTACTCATGGTCTAATATTAACAAACTGTCCTAACAAATTACTAGGATTTGCTTAGCTCTCAGGGAGGAGTGAGCTTTGGTGACAGTGTTCACCAGGAAATAGTAATCCTGAATGGCAGCAAGCAGAGCAGGATCTTGAGCTCCTAAGCAGCAGCATGTCTTCCTTTTACAACAAGCTACCCTTCTCATAAGACAAGGGGACCTCTAAGTTTTGCTTTGTTCACTGAAAAAAATAAAAAATGTTTCTCCTAAAAACCCATTTTAAAAAAGAAGAAACATGTGCCAGATTTACATGGTCTTCAAAGATTACTCCTATCCGGACTGTTTTAACTCATTTCCTCAAAACAGCTTTTGGGAGTACAAATCCAGTTCCCAAGCCTCTACCCAATCTGGAAAACCTATTCAGACTAAACAGGACTGAGCATCGCCTATAACTGAGTAGCTTTTAAAGGCTACACACACACACACACACACACACACAACTAGGATGTTGATTGATCCATACCATCTTCAGCAAATTAGAACAATGGTGACTTCTTCCCAGGACATGTGATAATCGTGCTATCCTTGTAAAATCACGTGCTTACAGCTTGCTGCCCACACCACTCCCTCGAGCCCTGCACTATTTTGTCCCCAACACTGGTCCTTTTTGTTTTATTTATCCTTACCTACATAGTTCAAATTGTGGAAAGCCAGTGTCCCTTATTAGAGTCCCTGTTCTGGACTCCATTGACTTGCTTGGGCTAAGGGAGTATGGATAGAGATGTGTAAAGCTTAACTTTATTCTCTGCAAATACTGTTATTACAAAGGAGCCTGTATACTCCGTAATTTTCGAATGTGGGTCAAGTTGGAAATATGGATCAAAGGGCATAGTATTCTCAAAGCTGCAAGTTCAGCCCTCAGCACCACTCAAGAATTGGGTGTGGTGATGCCTTCCTATAATTCCAGCACTCCAGCATTGGAAGCATGGGAGCCAGTTCAAACTTATCAGCTACAAAGGAGTTAAAGCTAGCCCGGGCTTCATGAGAACCTCATCTAAAAAATAATGTCTCCCCCCAACCCCCCCCCATATACACCCATATGGAGGTGAATAATGGGCAAAAGTCAATCTATACAGTCCACAATTTTTATATTGGACATGAAACAAGAGTTCACAGAAACTGAAGCTATGTTTTGATTTAAAGTTCTTTTCACAAAAAATACCTGGCCAGTAAACCTCAAAAGGAGAGTGAAACTGTCAAGAGTAAAGAAATATATCAACTTTTTGTTTTCATTTGTCTCATAAACCTAATTTTAAAAGCATTCTTCTGCAATACACATAGTATGTGAAAATGGGAAAGCTAAACAGCCTAGCCACTTGGCTCCCACCTCAGGTGGATTTATAGTAACAAAACCTGTAAAACTTTAAAATCTGCCAGAACAGCAAATACAGTGGAGTATGTGTTAATTGGAGAATAAACCAGCAGCTTTTCCTCTTCCTCTACTGCTTTGATGTCACAGACTCCTGATGTGAAAATGTTTCTTTTCATAAACTTCAGGCCCCTCTCGGTATCCTCAAAAGTAACTACAAATGAAGCACAAATGTTTATACATTTGCTTTTAACAGGTGTCAACTCTGGTTTCAGCTGTGTTGAGAGAATCCCTCTGAATTCCCTTTTGTAACCCAGCACCCATTACTACCACAGGTCTATGTTCCTCTTGTAACCCAGCACCCATTACTATCACAGGTGTATACTCCTCATTCACTATTTATTGAAAACTGACCGTGTGCATTCATTCACCCATGGCCTGGCAGAGTACGTTCATTATGAAGAATCAATAGCCATTCTAGATCTAGTGTACAAACTCTCACACAGGATGGTCAAGATGTCTGAGAAAGAAAATAACCAATGGATAAACCAAAGGTGTATGTCTACAGGGCAGTCTATGCTTAAGAGCAGGCTGGGCTAATGTCACATCCATGGTGCTGTTCAGAAGAGCTGTTACTCTGCACCCCAAAGAGTTTTCCTATGTCAGTATCTGTTTTCGCTTATGTCACTAAATTCACAATCAACTGCCTGAATTTCTTTTAAACCGTTGTTGTACTTGTCTGAATGTTAGTACTACAGAATGGGAAGGATGCTTAGAACAATTCATCTGTCAGAATATGCAAATTAATAGCAATTGTGATTATGAGATGGAGCCACTTCAAAGTATCGCCAGTTAGGAACAGTTGGGAACAATGGTCTAATACAGAGCTTGCAAGGCTCTCTCCTCTGGACAGCCACCATCTAAGCCAAGTACTCCATTAAGTTTTGATCCTCCATTTATAATACAGTAATAATTATCCATCTTAAATAGTAATTAAAGGACCAATTAAGGGAATACCCTTAGTCAATTATCTAGAACAAAATAAGACACTAAATATGACTTTTTTATTATTTGACCTAAAGGAAAACAGAAATTTGTCTACTCTTAGCTGAAAACAGAACCTAAACTCCTTTTATATTCTTTAATTCTTTCTTACCTCAAGCCTCCAGACGCTCTTATCACCAATAGTAATTTGATACTTTGAAAAAAATTAAGGTTTGTTTTTATCTGGAAGTGCTTGCTCATAGGTATGCATGTACACCATGTGTCCTGAGAAAGCCAGAAGAGAGCTCCAGATCCACTGGAGCTGGAGTCACAGCAAGATGGGTGCTGATGTGGGTGCTGGGAGCCACAGTCCCATCTTCCTCAAGGGTAGTGACTTCTCGTAACAGATGATCTCCTAACACAAGAGCTTTCTCTCCAGCTCTAGCAATGTGATATTTTTAAAATATTAAACCTTTACTTTATTCTTTATTAAACAATATCCTGATGTCTTAGTACTCATTCTTATAAGCTGTTCTTTTCTAACAATAAAGAATATTATAGAATATCATTTATATTACAGGCAAGTATTATACTTAACTAATTTTGAATGATAGGAAAAGGTAGGTCAAAATACTTCCAACTCTGCAGATAGATAATTAATTTGTCTACCTCAAACAAAAGGAAATGGCTCTACTAATTTAGGATTTCAAAATGAAACTGCAAGTGAGCAAACTTTGGAATCTGGAAGGTATGTATGCATCCTGAAAAGAAACAATTCCCCCTCAAAAACCGATTCCTTTTTCTTATGGCACATACTCAACACACTTTCCAACTTAAATAACCCCTAAAAATGGCTAAAATGGCTTGCTTACTAATATGAAAAATTTCCCCAAATTTAATCAGAAATAAAATAAATCCCATAACTCAAGGAAAACCTGTTTTACAATACAGCCCCACGTTTGGGGTCAGACAGCTGAAATGTTTATTTAGCACTACAGAAATCAATCAAAGTTGCCGGTAGGTAGTCATGTACAACATAATTTGGTTGACAAATTATACTTACATATGTTTTCTTAGGCATAGTCAGCAGCAACTGGAATAATTCAGATTTATTATAGGACAGTAAGGCTGAGAAACACCCGGAGTCCAACAGCTTAGTCTGGTGTGTGGAAGAAACAACCCTAGTGCAGCAGCAATTTCCAGCAGTGGGCTAACGAGGGCTTTGACTGGTGGCAAGAACACGTGTCCCTCAGCCAAGTCTCCTAATGTGTTCTGTACCTGGCGTCTCTAGGTTCTGGGGTAGTTCTCCACCCAACTGTATTTACCTTCTGGTCCTTCAGTGCCAGATACCTTTACACCTCAAATTCTCTGAATGCTTCTTTAAAAATCAAAGTTCTCAGTATAAAATACATACTTGGAAAGTCTGGAAGGAGACAGAGGAGGGAAAAAAACAAACCCACTTTGCCCTGATCACTGTCTAAAATCCTTAAGAGGTTTTGTGTTATAAATACTAACATGCTTCGGTAATAAGTAACACCTTTCTGATAAAAATATTCAAAAGATTAAACTAAGTTAATAGACTCTGCCAGGTGAAAGACTAAAAATAGGATTTACAAGTACCCTCTAAAACTCCACTTGCATTAAGAAACAAGTCTTCTTTGTAAGTACTCCGTTCCAGAACATCTGAATTTGCTAGCGTTTAGCCGACTCCCATGTTTACACTGAAACAATCATTTTACTATAAAAACAAAGTTCAGAATATTTAAAGTTCTTGAACTTCTGGTCAGGCTTAAGATAAAAGAGCTCACACTGATTAATGGACCTGAACTCACTGGGCCACCCTGATATTGCTACAAAAGTTCCAGCTGTATGCTCTTGGTAAGGTAGGGTGACAACTGTGTGCTTTGTATTTCTTTTCATTCAAACTCCTTTATAAGATGCAAAGGTTTTAACTATCCAATAGAAGGTATATAATTTAAAACATTCTATAGAAATAACATGTTACCAGTAATTTACAATTTAAAAAGAAATCAGCCACAAGAGAAGTCAAAGCTAAAAACAAGATTTTTACTATGAATCAGTGCTTCTATTACCTTCTCAAAGAAGTGATACTGTAATGTGATGTAAAGGCAACATTGAAAGTTCATATTTAAATTAACCACCTAATTTAACCCTAAAATTACAAAGAATCAGTCTTGTACAGGTCAAGTTCAGTAAACTAACATGTTCTCTCAGCACAAAGCAGCACTAGAAAACAACAGGACAGACGGGGATTGACTAGCTTTGTGGCATCTGCTCCATCAGTAACAGACATCAGACAGCATCCATCCCAGAGCAGACACAAGTAGAGAATAGGGCAAGAATGCATCACACTCTTGGCTGAGAAATGTCCTTTGTCTCTGGAACTTTCTAGTTTGAATGAAACAAATTTTTCAAAGTAAATCAGGTCGTGTAAGTTGGCTGCTTAAATAACATCATGATGAGGTATGAGAGCTCTGAATATTCCTTACATTCAGCAGGATTTACCAGAGATGTGCAATAGCTTGTCAGGGCAACTTCTAGATAGCTTTTATCTATTTTGGGGTTACGATGAATTCTAGAAGAGTAGTCTAAAAAGATTTAAAAGGGTATGCTCTGAAACAGACATGAGCAACTTTTCCTTCAGAATTCATTTTGAACAGAATATCATTGGGGAAAAAAAAAAAAAAAAGACTCCTCTCTGATAGTGTGTCCCAACATTGAGCCAAGATGGCCAACTAGCACCGAGAAGTCGCATTGAACTCATTTGCAGTTCTCTTGGCAATTATCCTTTTTTTCTTGTTTCTTTCCCCTTCTAGTCCAAGCACAAATGTCAGTGAACACAGTACTGGAAGCGCCATTTGCAAGTACATTACAGTCATCATTAAATAAGCAAGAGGTGGGCATATTCTTCCTAGGGGAGGTAGGGTCCTAGTAGGAGATGAAATAAAATCGGGGGATACTGAGGTTATTTTAGTCTAGAGGTCACACTGAGGAGACTAGTATGCTTTTAAAGATAAGGACGCTGCACTGCAAGAGCATGGATGCAGCATGATTACATTAGAATCGAGCTGCACTCAACAAAGGAAAAAAACCCCTCAGGACCATTTAAATCTGTGTTATCTGCCAGTCACAAAGAGGAAAGCACCTAGGGTGAGCTCCAATTCACCAGGACCTCGACCAGGACCACAAAGCCTGAGTGTCTTTTGTAATGCAGAAACACAGCCTCTAGTCACACTGGTCTAAAGAAAGTGATGGGTTTTATGTTCTTCTTACTCTTTTAATTGAATTTTTGAACATGGTTTTACTTAAGGACTTTTAGCCTTCATACCAGCGTTAAAACTGAACCACTTCCAAATCCTAAGAAACAAAACCAAAGAGAAGCAAAAGCCCTACAAACTAATATATGCTTCTCTCCTTCCTGCTTTAAGGAAATCTGCCAAGCCAGGATCACATTTAAAAGTCAAAGTGTTAATTCTTCAGCATTCCTGACAACTAGAAGCACATTCACTGAAGGCTGAAGGTGAGGGATTGGATGGTTTAACTTTAATATCTGAAGAAAATGACTCCATTAGAGGAAAGAAAACCATCCCATCTCAATAAAGATTAATGCAAATGTGGCTAGAAAAAGCCACCAGGTACTCCAAGGGTTGATTCACTGTGGAAGAACTCGAGAAGAGTACTCTGACGTATACACAAGTCTAAATATCTCCCTTGTAGTTGTGTAAAATTCAAGATAAAGGTTTTAGTTTTATCTTTTAATGTCATTTTCCCCACTTTACGGAATGAGGAAGAGTCCTCTTTTTCCCCCACAAAAAAGGGAGCCACATTAGTATGTGTATATATTCCCATGACTCTAATGTAAGTGCGGATCTCCAAAGCTTAGGGATTTTTCCATAAGAGAGTGGGCCGTTCTGGTTACCCTTGTAATAAAAGGGTATTCCACCACAGAGAGCCAGAGGTTTTCCAGATGTGTGTAAGAGAGCAGGTGCGCAAGGCAAGCAAATGAGCGCAAACAGTATTATGGAAAACATTTGAGAGATTAGCTCCATGAGGACTGTGGGCTCCACAAGAGGACTTGACTGGATAGCCTGGTCTGACACAGGAACAAGAAGGAGAGGACTGTTTCAAAGCTGGAAACCTTCCATGGGAGCTTCACACTGCTGGAAGATGTACTGCTGCTGGCTAAGATCAACCTGGGGTGCGATGCTGCTGTCTTCATCTTCGGTCCCAAAGTAATGCTCAATAAGATCAAAAGCCTTTTGATAGATCTCCTGGTTTTCATGACTCTGTAAGAACTCAATTTTATCCAGACCTAAAATGAAGAATAAAGAATCTTTCTTGAAAACCTCAGTAACTACATTCTTAATTCTACTTTTTTGATGTAAAGATTCACTACATACATATCAGAAATGATTATGACCATTACATCCAAAGCCTAATATTATAAATTAACAAATTAAATGCACATTGCAAGCAGTTTCTGACCTAAGGAAGCAAAATTTCACTACTGTTGTCACCGTGTCACCCACTACTCCCATGTTCACGTTTTTATATGACTATTATTGTTCATTTCCTCATTCTCAGCCAAAGTCTTACCATATGCTTCCTCAATCAAAGCACAGTAAGGATTAATGCCTGAGCCATTTCGTTTGGCTTCTTGTTCTCCAAGCCTCAGGATGTTTTCTAAGCCATTTAGGGCAACCTGTACAATTTTTGCATCCATGACAGTGAGGAGATCACAGAGTGGCTTGATACAACCCAGTTCTACTAGGTACCTGAATCAACAAAAAAGGACAATTTAGTCATACAAAATATATAATTTTGTTAGATTTTTATTGAACTGTGAGTCATCTTCAAGCTTGCTATAGAAATAAAAATAAGCTGTCAACTATGGAACTTTAGAGAGGAAAGAGTTAACTCACACATTTCAACTATAGTCTGTTATTGAGGGAAACTTCTACCTATATACCAAAAAAACCACTAAGCCATCTTCCTCAGCCCCAACCAGTACATAGAAGTTTGAAGAGTTATTGTTATCATTATTTCTACCTGTGAGCACACTTCTCAAATACAGGCTGTGTGAGCTAAGAGAAGAAAACAGACGAAGGACTCTACAGCTGTATGCCTTTAATTCCAGCAGGGATTAACGTGATGCAGACAGTATTAACAAATATATGACAGACACTGTATCACATCCACAGCAGATATTCACGAAATCCCCCATCACCCTACTCTCTCAAGTTGTATATGGTGAAAACAGAGATAACTGAGGTAGGTGAAACCTGTATACACAAAATATCACTGTAAAACTTAGTAATCATCTTTACATCCTTTCTACACTATTTTAAACTTAAAATACATATATAGATCTCTAGAAGGAAGAGAGAACACATAAAATAACATTATACTCTTACATGATAAAGATGAAAATCACTTCTGATGATATAAAGATTAAGAAAATAATTGAAACCTATTCTTGATTATTAATTAAAAAAAAAGAAAACGGGCTGGTGAGATGGCTCAGTGGTTAAGAGCACAAACTGCTCTTCCGAAGGTCCTGAGTTCAAATCCCAGCAACCACATGGTGGCTCACAACCATCTATAATAAAACCTGATGCCCTCTTCTGGAGTGTCTGAAGCTACAGTGTACTTACAAACAAACAAACAAACAAACAAACAAACAAATAAATAAATAAATAAAGTCTTAAAAAAATAAAATAAAAAAGAAAACACAATAAACTAAGAATAGAGGAAATATGATAAAGAGCCTTAACAAGAAGTGTTTACCTAACATCATATTTGAAACATTGCACATGCAAACCTAAGCATTATTTTTAAAAAGGATTTTAAAAGGAGCAAAGAAGAATGGAAGGAAAGTCTTCCATCACTGTCTATGCAGGTTAGGAAACACACACACACACTGATGCAAACACCCTGGATAATAAGTACAGAGAGTCTATGATACAAAGCTAATACACACATTTAACTGTTTATACTCCAGTAATGAACACTTAGAATCTAAAAGTAAAAACCTAATAGCAGTACTGTAGCATTAGCAAACAGTAATGGTGATTACACATTGAAACCCAGTACTCCAGAGGCTTGAGTTCCAGAACAGTCTGGTCTACAGAGCAAGTTTCAGGAAAGCTGGGGACACACACAAAAATTATATCTTGGAAAAAAAAAAAAAAAAAAAAACCAAAAGAAACAAATCAAAATAAAAACTGAAAATAGATGAGGAAGGCGGTAGAAATGGCTCCGCATTTAAGAGTGTTTGCTACTCTTCCAGAAGGTCCACGTTCAGGTCTAACACCTTATAAGGTAGCTCACAAGTGCCTGTAACTCCAGCACTAGGAAGTATAAGGCCCTCTTCTGGCCTCCATGGATGTTACAATTATGAGGAGGTACACAGACACACAGAAACGGGGGTGTGTGTGTGTCTTTTTTACACACACAGGATATCTCTCTCTCTCTCTCTCTCTCTCTCTCTCTCTCTATATATATATATATATATATATATATAGAGAGAGAGAGAGAGAGAGAGATCTTTTTAAAAAACTGAAGAGAAAGAAAACAAGTATTAAAAGCTAAACGTAAGGGTTGCACAGATGGCTCCTCCAGGACCTGAGCTCAGCCGCCATCGCCCACCCAGTGGCTCACAATCAGGACCTGAGCTCAGCCGCCATCGCCCACCCAGTGGCTCACAATCACCTGTGACTTCAATTTGTCCTGTCTTCAAGGTACTTCCATCTACATGCACACACATGCCACACACACTCATACGTGAATAATTAGAATTGTAAAAAATATATCTTAAAGACTAAATGTACTTCTGAGTTTAATTATAACACTGATAACTTCCCAAAGTGCCAGACTTCACATTCAAGAAATTCCTTTCACATTCACAGCCAAGAAATTCCTTTCTTAGTGATCAAGGTTTTAGATTATATACTGGGGATGGGGAGAACTTAAACTTGTTTTCCTTTCATTTGCAAGATGCTACCTGGCTAGTACTTACTTGATCTGCTCAGCTGATCCTCCAGAAGTTGCATTTGTGATGGCCCAAGCAGCTTCCTTCCTTGTCCGGAACTCTGCTGTTTGCAATATACTAATAAGAGCTGGGAACATGTTAGCATCTATCACAGTCTGAAATTGAAGAAAAAGTTAAAAGAACAAGGAAGTTACATGATTTTTAAAAATATTACTAATTGACATTATAACTTGTTTTATTTTTTGTTTTGCCTTTTGAGACCAAAACCAGCTCTGATTGACCTGGAACTTGCTAAGTAGACAAAGTCCACAATTCACAGTTCTAACTGCCTCTGCTTCCTGAGCATAACAAAATTGAACTAAATTGACAAATGATGTTTGTTTTTCCTGTTACCATTTTTTCAATCTTTATTTTATTAATTACTTATGTATATGTGTGAATGCATAGACCCAGCTCTGGCTCTCTCCTTCCACCATGGGTTCTGAGGTTCAAATCCAGGTCTGTAGGCTCACTCAGCAATGCTCTTACCTGCTGAGCCATCCCACAAGCCCTGTTACCTTTTTAGGAGGCTTATTTATTCTTACACCATAGATAATACTCTTATGGAGTGTGTGGTCTTAAAAAGTCATCACAAGAGATGGTTCAGTAGATCAAAGTTCTTGCTGTACAAGACTGGCAGAGAGCTATAATTCCTAAAAGCCATTAGAAATCGCAGATGTGGGGGCAAGCTCAAAATGAAGGTCATAGTATTGCCTACCTGTTTATGACACAAACACAATAAACAAATAATGGTGAAGTGTATTTAATTACTTGGGCCAGAAAATGTTGATGAAAGCATTTAATAACAATACTAGAGAGGGAGAGGCAGACACTCTTTGAGCTTGATGGTAATTTGGTCTACATGGTGAGTTTCAGACCAGCCATGGCTGCCTACACACTGACACCCTGTCTCAAAATAATAATAGTATTTCTTTTTAACTAAAATGGCATAGTTTACTCAATTCTGCAAAAGGGTATATTTAAAGAAAACAGACCCCCCCCCCGGGGGGGGCCTGGTGGTATTCATCTTTAATCCTGGCATTCAGAAGGTAAAGGCAGACAGATCTCTGGGAGTTCCAAAGACAGCATGGTCTAAACAGATTCAGGCCAGTTGGGGTTACAAAAGGCTATTAATAGTCAATAAAAATTTTAGAACAACCTAGCACATGGGTTCACTGGAAAATATAATTTAATAAGTTAAGCCAATATATTTAGCATACAGTCCATTAAAACATTTTGAAAACACAAGTACTTTTGGGGGGGATCTTTAGTAAATCTCCAAACTTTCAAGGTTAAGAGAAAATGCATGGCTAAGTAAAAATAGCAAAAGAATAACATCAGAATAAAGAAAAAGTTAGACTGAGAAAGTAACACTGGAAGTTGACAGCTCTACAAGAAATGCTGAAGTCTGCATATTAAAGGCTGACCAAGGGCTGGAGAGACGGCTCAGCTGTTTCTACTCTTTAGAGGACCTACATTCGGTTCTAGCCCCCACAGATGGCTTACAACTGCCCGTAATTCCAGTTCCAGGAGATCCAATCCCTTCTTCTGGTCTCCAACAGCATCACACACACATGACCGACAAACAGTAAAGGCGCACACACGTAAATAAAAGTAAATAAAGTATCTTGACAATGAAGCTCTCACAGGGATAGAAGAGCAGGGAAGGCAGCATTACCTGGATCTGCGCCCTATTTCCAGCTGTAATATTAGAGATTGTCCAACATGCTTCTTTTTTGATAGATTCCTTTGGGCTACTCAGCAGATGCAATAAACTTTGAAGAGCTGAGCAATTCAAAATTACCTAAAAGAAAAAAAGGTTTTTTTAAAAAGAGTTATTATATGTAAGTACACTGTAGCTGTCTTCAAACACTCCAGAAGAGGGCATCAGATTTCGTTATGGATGGTTATGAGCCACCATGTGGTTGCTGGGATTTGAACTCTGGACCTTCAGAAGAGCAGTCAGCGCCAGCTATCTTGCTAGCCCAAGAAAAAAGTTTTAAGTTTTAATTTTGGCATTGTTCTCAATATATCATTTGATTTTGGATTTTTGTTGTTATTTGATTCTTGAGACAGAGTGTTATGTAGCAGAATGGCCTCAAACTCAATGCCTAGTATAAGAGGATCTTGAAATCCCAGATCTTCCAGTATCTACTTCCCTAAGGGTTAGTAAGCACATCTTTAATTCAACAAACTTATTTTAAGGAGGAGGAGGAGGAGAAGGAGGAGGAGGAGGAGGAGGAGGAGGAGGAGGAAGGGGAGGAGGAAGAGGAAGAAGAGGAAGAGGAGGAAGAGGAGGAAGAGGAGGAAGAAGAGGAAGAAGAGGAAGAAGAGGAAGAAGAAGAGGAGGAAGAAGAAGAAGAAGAAGAGGAGGAGGAGGAGGAAGAGGAAGAAGAGGAGGAGGAGGAAGAGGAGGAAGAGGAAGAGGAGGAGGAGGAAGAGGAAGAGGAGGAAGAGGAAGAGGAAGAGGAAGAAGAAGAAGAGGAGGAGGAGGAGGAGGAGGAGGAAGAGGAGGAGGAGGAGGGGGGGAAGGGGAGGAGGAGGAGGAAGAGATTTTAAAAAATAACTTTATATGCATAAAGTATTTATTTTTTTTTTTTTTTGGTTTTTCGAGACAGGGTTTCTCTGTATAGCCCTGGCTGTCCTGGAACTCACTTTGTAGACCAGGCCGGCCTCGAACTCAGAAATCCGCCTGCCTCTGCCTCCCGAGTGCTGGGATTAAAGGCGTGCACCACCACGCCCGGCTCTTGCATAAAGTATTTTTAACTTGCATTGATTCATGTATGTATATAAGCTTGAGTGAACCACAGTACAAATGGAAATCAGAAAAGTTTGCAGCAGTTGTCTCTTTCTTTCCATCTTGTCCTAGGAATCAAACTCTGGCCGGCAGGCTTGGTGGCAAGTACCTTTATCATTTTAGCCAAATCACCAACCCAATAAAAAATAATTAGTGAGTCTGAAATACATTCTAAGATTATTTTTTTAAAGATTTATTTATTTATTATATGTAAGTACACTGTAGCTGTTTTCAGACACTCCAGTGCTCTTAACCGCTGAGCCATCTCTCCAGTCCCCACCCCTTTTTAAAAGATACATTCTAAGATTATTAAACTGATTTCATTGTATACATTCACAACCACTGGGACATGTGTGGTGGTACACATCCCGTAATCAAGCACTTGGGAGGCAAACATAGGAAGATCTTGAATTTGAGGATAACTATCATTATTGTCAACTGGCTCTCTAATAAAACAAAGAAAAAACTAAAAAGAAAACAAAAACCCTTAGAACAACATCTACAATAATGTTAGTATTTAAAAACTCTAAAAGGCACTGGAGAGATGGCTCAACAATTAAAGTGTACTTGTTGCTCTTGAACAGGAAGGGAAGAAATCTAATTCTCCCTATTTGTAGATAGGATTCTGGTTTGGTTTTGTTCTTTTGTGTTTTTGTCTTTATTTTGTTGTTTTGAAGCAGGGTCTTACTGTGTAGCTCTTACTGGCCTAGAACTTCCTATATAAACCAGACTGTCCACCTGCCTGTGCCTCTCAAGTACTGGAACTGATGGTGTGTGTCATTGTGCCCAGCCCTGGATCTAATAAATACATTAAAGTTGCAAGTTACAAATTCAATAGAACTAAACAAAGAGCATTCACTTATACCAGCAATCTAATCTCAGAGAAATTAGAAAGAAATATTCCATTCAAAATAACGTCCCCTAAAATCTATCTAGGATAGTATTTAGCCAAGGAAGTATAAGACACTCCAGAAGAAGACTTCTACAAGAAAAAGTTCTAGACAATGACAAAGAAAATTTCAGAAGATACTAGACAATGAAAACAGATTCTAGATGGGCAGAATAAATTTTGTAAAAATGGATATATTGCCGGGCGCATGCCTTTAATCCCAGCACTCGGGAGGCAGAGGCAGGCGGATTTCTGAGTTCAAGGCTAGCCTGGTCTACAAAGTGAGTTCCAGGACAGCCAGGGCTAACGAGAAACCCTGTCTCGAAAAACCAAAAAAAAAAAAAAAAAAAAAAAAGGATATATTACCAAAACTAATTTACAAAATTAATGCAGTATCTACCAAATCTCTTATGTCATGTTTCTCAGCTTTAGAAAAAGCAATACAGAGCTGGAGAGATGTCTCTGTGGTTAAGAGGACTGACTGTTCTTCCAGAGGTCCTGAGTTCAATTCCCAGCAACCACACAGTAGCTCACAACCACCTGTAATGGAATCTGATGCACTCTTCCAAAGAATACAATGCTAATATAAAAAACACAAAGAATAAAGAATCATTAGCATCGAGTATGATTATAGTTATGGGGAAAGCAGTAGTCAAGGCAAAGATAGGGGATGAGAGAGAGAAAAAAAAAAAGCATGTGTTAACCTCAGAGCTAAAAGCAGTCAGGCAAACTGTAGTGAACAAATAGGGCAAGAGCAAAGACCATGGGGGCCACGGGGAGACATTGAGAGTGTTCTGTTGTGTGAGGCTAGGACTTGGACTCAGGACCTCATATACACTGGTTATATGGATATACAGCAGTCTATCACTGAGCTGTATCTAAGCCCTACAAACTTGCCCCCCACCCAACCCAAAGTAAATACATTAACTTGGTTAAAAAAACCAAGATATGGGCTGGTGAGATGTATCAGTGCATAAAGTCATTTGCCACAAAAGTCTGGAAACCTGGGTTTGATCCCTAAAACTCATTTTAATGAAAGAATACAACTATCCCAACAAAGATGTCCATCCAGGAGCTATGGCACAAGTATGCACATGCACATAATACACAAACATACAGTATTTTAAAAATACAGAATGTATAAAGACTGCCTAGATAAAAGACTCCTTTCCATTCCTTTTTTTTTCATGTATTCCAACAACCAAGTTATCCTGAGATAATCAAAGATACTCATTTCCTAAGTATTGTCCCAGAGAAATTTTATACAAGTACAATCAAATATCTATTCTCTTTCCCTTGTCTAAGACCTCTGCACTAGGCAATGCAAGGGCTGAGCAGTGATAGAGCACCAATGACAGATCTAGCAATAGAGTGAATCAAGAGTAGAATCAAGCTAGTACCTGCATTACTGGCATGGGCAACTGTTAAAGCCAAATACTGAGACTGGAAACTAAAACAGATAAAGATAAAGAGGGGGAAATGAGTTCCCTTGTAGATAGAATAAGTTCAAATTAAAAACACTGTAACTATGACATCTGAGAACACAAATCTAATTGCCTTCTCTTTAGAAATTAGAAAATGGAAGTTGGCTGGGCATGGTGGCATGCGCCTTTAATCCCAGCACTCGGGAAGCAGAGTCAGGCGGATTTCTGAGTTCGAGGCCAGCCTGGTCTACAAAGTGAGTTCCAGGACAGTCAGGGCTACACAGAGAAACCCTGTCTCGAAAAACCAAAAAAAAAAAAAAAAAAAAAAAAAGAAATTTGAAGTTGAAGCTGATTGATACAGCTAAAACCTAATTCTCAATTCTTATAGCTCATGCACATAAGGGTGATGACTGAAGTTATAGAATCCAGGAATGAGGCTGAAGAACTGCTCCTTAGAACACACCCACACCAAATGGGAACATGAAAAGAAGGTTACTGTGGATGACGTGTCTTGTTACTAAAAGTAGAATGGACATTGGAACTATGAGGAAAGAGTCTTTCTTACAAAAAACTTAGCATATACTAAAGGAGGGCACTACCAGAAAGTATACTACTAGAAAGCCCATTTTGGTGCTTCTAGGACCCGCTACAAATAAAAGCAGAAAGAAACTGGCTTAGGAAAAAAAAATTCAGAAGAGAATCTACAATTGCTACAAGTCCCAGGACAACAAAGAGATACTGAAGATACTGAGAATCTTAAACACTGTGTCAGTTGGGATGCTTAACAATACAACACAACTGTGTTGTGAAGTTCAATGGACTCACTTTACAGAAATTTTACCACTTGTTCATACCTGTGTCTGAATATCATCCCCTGTGACAATGTTTCCCACAGCCCGCAAAGCAGGAGAAACCACTTTATAATCATTATGCCTGCAACCATAAAAGGAAAAAAAAAAGTTAGAGACAACAGTTCTATCCAAAATCTTTTCTTTGGGGATGAAATTCAAAATAAGGAAGATGCGATTTGATTTTAGAGCAGAAAGGCCCTTTCTGATTATGGCTATTTAGGGAATGCACCACAGCAGCAGAACTGACCATTACCTTAAAAAGCAATCATTCTTATTTTTAAAGAAAATTCTTTTCTAGTAATCTTTACCAGGTACTTCAGCAATGAATTCCATACTTTTACTCTTTGCTACAGGGCCCCTCTCCCCCTGACTTGGTCTGGAGCTGCTGAGGTGACCAGGAGGCACAGGCAACATTTATATACTGCACCTATTTCTACACTTCAGCAAACTTCAAAACCCAAGAGAGATCCCCATCTCAAATACTTTACTGTTTCCACTAAACTAAAAGGCTGCCTTAATGGTCAAGAAAGCTTTCCATAAAGCCTGTGTATATGTGGAGACAGATATTGAGGACAGATACCCTTGTAACTCCTCCAAGACTGACCCTATTACTCTCTTGCTTCACATCTAATGACTAAAATGATGCATGTTGTAAACTTAATACTAAAGGACAAATGTTTCCCAAATTTTTTTTCTTTTTGTTAACTTGTGACAATACTACACTGCTGGTCTACAATCAGTCTGTGGTCGGCTATAACATACAAAACTGTTTTGTACATCGATTAATGTCATGTGGCTTATAACTTTACTATTTCACCATCATAGTGTAGCTTCTAAGTATTAGCTAAAGATTTGGTTAATATAGTCTCAAATTATTTATGCCAAGAGTAAATCTTCCATGCTATTACCAAAAGCATTACAAAAATATTATCTAGTCTTGTTTTTAAGTAAGAAATGGCGATTTATCATAGCAATATGCCTTTGATTTCTAGTACCTGGCCTTAGGCCTTCCAATGTGAGTGGAATAACAGAAATATACAGACAAAGCTTTCAAAACATTCTGCTCAAGGACTAATAATGGTAGAGGAATAATACATTCTTCATTAGGTCTCAAAAAAGGAACTAAAAATGGCATCAGTATAAAGAAGAGGCAAATGGCCAATGCATAATAAATCAGTAAGATTTATAATCAACTAATACCAGAGTGCTAGGGATGTGGAAAAATATAGTGTACTAGTTAGCATCAGCTGCTAGCTTTTAAGCCTCAACTGAGGGGCCACCTGGATCAGAATATACCATGCTGTGGCTGTGAGCTATAAGTCTTGGCTGATGACTGATCATCAGGAGGGCAGGGCCCAGCCCACTGTGAGCAACACCAACCCTAGTGGTAAACTGGCTGAGCATGAGTTGAGCAGCAAGACAGAACACGCAGTAAGCAGCAGTCATCCAGTCTGTACTTAGTTACTTGCCTGGCTTCCCTCAGTGATAGACTGTGTCCTGAAAGTAAAAGTCAAAGCCTTTCCTCTCCTCATCTAAGTCCACTTCTAAGACTTTGAGTCATGGAAACAGGAAGGAAAACAACCTAGGAGTGCATCAGACACTTTCTTAAAGATCATCTTACATCAGAAGTTCCACAAGCCTCCTGCATACTCCTGCATCGATGACTGCTTGGATTTTATCATTGGGTCCATCTGACAGGTATGAGAGGGCCCAGCAAGCATCAGCTAGTACATCAGTGTCACTAACAAACAGTAACCAGGAAAGGACATTCAAACAGGGAGAAACCTAGGGGGAAAAAAAGATGATTACAACTTATGGAATGAGCTAGGACTCTCAAGAAGCCTACCAGACAGATGCTGAGTGAGTTATGGAGTGGTTTACAATTCTAGCTAGGCACTATCAAGTATCTGAAGGACATTTCTATCTCTGGCAATGTAGTCAGTAGGTATTCAGTTTACTAAACTGAGGTAGTCAGTATACAAGACAAATTATTTCAGGAAGGAAACGTTTATGCATTTATCCTTACAATAAGGAGGTAAAGAAACTTCCACAAATACTACAGCTGGACTTTTGTTGCAGAACTTTGTGATCCTAAAAACTGCTACAGCCCTAAAAGTAATAATAGACCTTCATACTGGCACTGAGAAATTACCCTAAATTAAAACAAAAACTACCAAAATCATTTTCTATGCAAACCAATACATTTTCTAACATTCTAAATAATTTTATCAAAAATTGTCTTAGGCAGGTGGTGATGACTCACGCCATCCCAGCACTTGGGAAGTAAAGAGAGGCAGACCTCTGTGAGTTCAAGGACAGCCTGGACTATGAAACAAGTTCTAGGACAGCCAAAGCTACAAGAGAAACACTGTCTTGAAAAACAAAACAAAGCAAACAAAAACCCTTTTTTGAGAACACTCATATTTAAGAGCATTTTTCCCTTAACAATTTCCCACAAGCACAGTGTTTACCTTAGCAAATTCTGGAGGTGGGCTCTTCCCTCTACAGAGATTAGATAAAGCCCATACTGCATTCCGGGTCATGGTCAGGCGGTTTTGCTTTGAAAATAACCTACAAGTATAATGGTTCCATGGTAAGTCTTAAGATATTAATTGTCTATAAAGGAAATAATTAATACTGCTGATAAAGGATGTCTCTAGCTTTTCTCCAGAACAATAAAGATTAATTTCTTTCCTACATTATTCATTCTCTGAAAATAAACTTCACTAACTTTAATGCACTATTTCAGAAACAATATAACAAGAAGAAACTTGCTGGACAATGGTGGCTCATGCCTTTAATCCCAGCACTGGGGCAGGGGCAGGGGGATTTCTGAGTATATTCCAGGATAGCCAGGAATACACAGAAAAACCCTGTGTATTCCTTTCTCGAAAAAAACCAAACCAACCAACCAAACAAACAAACAAAATCAAAAAAACCAAGAAGATACTTATTATAATTATTACATCCCCAGATGTAATAATTCTCATATACTCATTACTCAAAAGAAAAAAAGATTAGACACTTACTGCAGAAGAGGAGGAAGGATATTGCAGTCTAAGACATAGTCCCTGCACATGGTGCTATCTCCAGCAATGTTGCCAAGAGCCCAGACTGCCTATAAAGGAATCATTCATCAATAAAGTTGCATACTTTCATTCCTTCATAATTCTTTAAAAGAGATGCTGGCATACCACAGTTACATTTTACAAAATTATATAATAGTTCACCATTTTATATAAAGACTATTATTAACTCTTAAAATTGTTCATCAGGGAGTCAAACCAGCTCCTGGATTAGAATTAAAAATTATGTGACTATGTGGAACAAGCAAGAGGAACAGTTGTTCCATTAAAGTAAAAGTTTTACTAGTAAAAGAAAACTTTTTCCAGTGCTGGGAATTAAACTCAGGACTTCACACAGGCTGAATAATTGCTCCCTCTACTAAGCTATACCCCCAGTCTGGAGGCAATTATTTTTAAAGGATCCTATCCTCTCTCATAAGTAATATTTTATAGTCCTTTGCACACAACAAGGATTTAAATGGCTTACTTGGTAGATTAACGTACTTAAGGTTGCTTTTAGTAGAACACGCTAAGTGTACAACCGAAATAAAAATATAGAGATGTTTATTAAACTTGTGAAGGTTTAATAAACAATGGCTTCATAGGTGTGCATGCCATACTGTACACTTTTATAAATTAAAAAAAAAAAAAGTCACCTAAAAGCTGCAAGAATTCCATGGTTGGAAGGGAAATACTAGAGGATTTATTTTTCCTATTTAAACAAGCTATGAATCACTATGATGGAGTAAGCTCAGTGAAGCTGGGTGTGACTGGGAGAGTGTGAGCTCTCTCATCTGTGTGATGCTGGGGTCTTACCTGCTCCTGGACATCTTCAAACTCTGAGCTAAGCAATTCGATGAAAATAGGCACAGCTCCTGCCTGAATCACATTCCGGGTCTGAAGAGAGTTTCCTGAAGCAATATTTGTCAGGACCCAAGCTGATTCAAACTACAAAGACAAAAGTTTCATTAACTTAATAAAATTTAGAAGGTTATTTACATAAAGCAATACAATATTTTGTACATTAAAATAAAAGTCTGAAATCAGACTGGAACTATTATTGGCATATTGTAAATACCATGTTCATCTAAATAATTTCCAGAATATCTCAGTCTATAAAGGAATAATCAAAGGTATCTAACATTTCAGACCAAAGTATAGTTACCATGAAACCACAGGGAAAAAATGTACTTCCTAAGTTGATAGGAATGATCTTTAATGAAAGGAACAAAATGACAAACATACTTCTATACAGTTAGCACACCATTTCATTAATTAAAGGGTTAAAAGGGAATAAATAATACATATTGTACACATAATCTCTGGACAACGGGAAATGATCTGGAGCTCTCTATGTAGACCACACTGGCCTTGAAATCAAGAGGTCTGCCTGCACCTGCCTCCCAAGTACTAGGATTAAAGACAAGTGCCACTATGCCCAGCTAAAGCTAAGTTTCTTACAAGAAAAAAGAAAAGGGTTGGAGGAAGATGGAGAGGTGGTGGCAGAGTTGAACGGAGTAAAAGTTCATCTACATTATAGCACTGGTAAGCAGAAATGAAGTTATTGCCAACAACAATTACAGCATGTTACAAATTTCAGAGATCCCTAATTTTCTCTTTAGCTTAACACTAAGAAATCAAAAATGAATATATCCCTATATTCAATCAAGACCACTGAATTTTAGGTTAAATCCTTCTACCATTCTCTATTCTTTAATGAATAGTGTATGTAGTAGAAAAAAAAAAACATCAAATTTCTATTTAGAGGTATAACTTTGAATAAAAAAAAATCAGTTACATGTCATCAAAAATATACTTGTGGATATTTTCTAAGATTTAAATCAGTTAAAAGGCAACTGTCAAATTAAGCTGTCAATCATTGAATGCAGCAAAACAAATCTACGTGACTGATAGTAAATTTACAGCAGAAGAAACAAGAAGGTGAAAGTGAGAGAAACCTATGTGTTCTTTCTTGTTCCTTATGGGTTCTTTGATTTGCTTATTTTTAAGAGTAATGTAACCAGTAAAGGGTTACATCTATGTATGATGATCTGATTTGGTTTATAGTCGGGAAAATGTCACCAGAACTAAAAGGCGGCCAAAGACTCTCTGAAAGCAGGAATGTTTCACTAGTACTATATAACATACATACATGCAACTACATCAATAAAAACTGGGGAGGGGTTGGGAGGATAACAAAATTAAAGCCGAAATATCATGGGGGAAAAAAGCACTTCACATGTTTATCTGTAATTACATTAATTGAAGAAATGTTCAAACTATTTTCAATCTCTCTGAAAAATATACATAGAAATTTCATTTGCTTTTAGTTCTACTACCTAGGAAAGGCTCAAACAACATACCACATTATTTATCCTATAGAGGAGGGGTTGCCTAAAATGTAGTTTATGTAACTCACTATTTAAAATTAATTGGTCAGGGGCTGGAGAGATGGCTCAGAGGTTAAGAGCCCTATCTGCTCTTTCAGAGGTTCTAAGTTCAAACCACAAGATAGCTCTCAGCCATCTATAAAGAGCTCTGAGGGGCTGGTGAGATGGCTCAGCGGGTAAGAGCACCCGACTGTTCTTCCGAAGGTGAGAAGTTCAAATCCCAGCATCCACATGGTGGCTCACAACCATCCGTAACGAGATCTGGCGCCCTCTTCTGGAACGTCTGAAGACAGCTACAGTGTACTTACATACAATAAATAAAATTAAAAAAAAAAAAAAAAAGAGATCTGAAACCCTCTTCTGGTATGCATGCATATAAGTATCAGAACATTGTATACTTAATAAATAAATCTTTAAAACTAATTGGTTAAAACACAAGTCAAATGATATAAGAAAGTAGCAGAATGTCCTATCAGAAGGCAAGCTCAAAGTTCAAAAATTAAGGGCTGGAGAGATAGCTCAGTGGTTTAAAGCACTGACTACTCTTCCAGAGGTCCTAAGTTCAACTCCCAGCAACCACATAGTGGCTCACAAGCATTTCAAATGGGATCCAACGCCCTCTTCTAGTGTGTCTGAAGAGAGCAACAGTGTACTCACATGCATAAATAATTATTTTTTTAAAAAGTTCAAAAATAATTAATATAGAGTTCAAGTCAAAAGAAGTTGAAAACTCTTAAGGAAAAGTGATCTGGAAAGAAGAGTCCTATCTGGATACTACAAATCCAAGAGAAAAACCACTGCAGTCAGATTTTGATGAAAATCACACCAATACCCTGATATCATAAAGAGTATGTTAAAGAGTTATCGGTGAAGGAAGAAAAAAATCAATTCCAACATTAACTGCTGTCAGGGTTCATACTGCTGGTTTAGTTTAACATCAAAGGTCTCTGGGAAAAATACGATTCAAAAACCTACTCGGATAAATAAAACAGAAAAACAACTGCAATGATGATTAGAAAAAAGGAAAAGTGATCAACAGCTGAACACAGATGGTAAACAAGAGATATGCTTGTGAGAGAGCTAATGTGCAAGTTACGCTTGTATCCATTACATAATCATAATGGTAGCCATTCTTGAATGCAAAAAAAAAACATTCCAGAATGAAAATGAAAAAAAGTAATTTTGTATGCCGGGCAGTGGTGGTGCACCGTTTAATCCCAGCACTTGGGAGGCAGAGGCAGGCAGATTTCTGAGTTCAAGGCCAGCCTGGTCTACAGAGTGAGTTCCAGGACAGCCAGGGCTATACAGAGAAACCCTGTCTCGACCACCCCCCCTCCAAAAAGTAGTTTTCATATTTATTAAAATGAGGTGCAGCCATGTGTGTAGGAGATATGAAATGAGAAAGACAGAACTCACTTCAGGAATGTAAGCCTGCTAATGTCAGCCACTATCAAATGTAGGTAAATATTTTTTAAGCTTGGATGTGAGCTACCTAGATGTCATTTCCTCATAGTCTGTACTACAAGCTCCATCTCACTAAGATGGGAAGCTTTTTCAGCCTTGGATGCTAGGTAAGACTGCAACCAGAAAGAGATCGTGAAACAGGAAAGCTCAGAACTAATGGTGACTACAAATACATGAAAAGATGACAGAAACAAACAGTAATAATAACTACTTAAGTAATTGTATTAACTCAGAGAACAATAAACTGAAAAGTGAAAGGGAGTATGTTTCTAAGAAATGTTATCACTAAAACTAACAAAGTCCTTCCAGCCTTAGCTTTCTCTATGCTGTCTTACACTACTGTATTCTTAGCAGTCCAAACCTACACCACAGAAAACAGCCTACTGTGCAGCTACAACTGCTTGTAAATTATTATCCACTGATGTTTTGCACAGGAACTTGCTAAATAAGAACTGATTGCCTCAACTGCAATCTGTACTCTTCAGGTTTGAGTTTTCTCTCTGTCCTCTTTCTGAGTCTCTACCTTCTGGTGCTCAGTTCCTTTAATAAGGAAAATGAGAATCCAAAGCTGAAGTACTTCTGACCTCCTATCAAGTTTCCCACTCCAGGTTGAGGTACGCCTGGCTCCCTTTCTCCATTTGGATCAGGACTCTGTTGCTGGCCACTTTGCCGGTTCCACTCTGGTTCCTAGCAAATGCCAGGCTCACCTGGAGAGCAAGTGAAAAGAAAGGCTCACATCAGAAAAATAAACCCAGGTTATCAAACTCTGCAGAGAAGAGCACCTGAGGTTCTGAGCAACCCTCCAGGAAAGGTAGAGATCAGTGAAGATGGGAGGGGAAGAGGGTGAAGCCTACTGCAGTTTATCATACTAAGTTTCCAGAGGGGACAAGAGAGTCAAGAAAGGGGAAAAACTAGGCCAACTTCGTTCAAATTTGCAACTTTTGGAGGAGTGTCATTTAATGTTTAGAAGCAGGAAGCAATTTATTATATCTAGATGTTTTTATATAAAGTTTGACAACACAGTATCTCAGTATTACAGAAGATAGTATAAATATGCTAGGCCTGAACTCAAACAAGTGAGCCCATAGACATCTCAGAGAGCAGACTAGTGCATGCCAAAGGTCAGAGGGAGTCACTAAGCTTGACCATACTCTTAAGCTAAGCGTCACTGAGAAATTCCACAATCCTAGATTCTACCCAAATTCACCTCCAGTTTGAATGGCAAGAGAGTATCTGGATAGTGATGTCAAAACAGAGGTATTTTTAGCTCCCTTATTTGAGATACTCTACTGGTTTGAGTAGACAAAATGGTAGTGAAGTTCACTAAAACTCAGTTGTTTAGCTATGGGATGAAAAAAATTAAACGTAGTCCTGGGATTTATTATTGAACCATGCAATGTCCTTTGTGCCATGCACTACCAGTCTCTTTTTGAAAGAGAAATGGCAAAAATCTTATGCAAAGACACGCTATTCACATCTCAAGAAAGCAGGCAGGTATAAATATGCTACCTTATATTTAGTGCTCTCCATAAGCCACAAAGCTTTCCAGAACACATCTATTTATTTGAGGCCATAGCAGAGCAAGTATGTCTCCCTGACATACTTAAATCTCGTAATGCTTTAGAGGTGATGGGTGTTACCCAGTACTCACACTAGAGAGAGAAAAGTATGCTGTGCTTCACACGCAGAAGGAAAGCTGGAGACAAGCACACAAACACTAGACTGGTTACCTCTCAGTTTTAGAGTTAAGGCAATAGTTTATCAAGTGGTCACTTGAGAGGAAACATTTTTTAGTCTCTGATCCCAATTATTAATCTGGATAAGGGTGGAATCTAGAAATTTAGATAAAAGCAAATCAGAACTTTTAAAGACGTGCACCTAAACTCTAACCAATTATGAATCACAAAATGATACAGGACTTTATGTGTCAGTCAGGAAAGGGAACTGTATATGAACATACTATACTGCTTATAAAGTACCGGAGAATGTAGAAACAGGGAGATTTGTTTCTCAAGGTTTATCATTTTAAGTCTAGAAGATTCTGCCTGTTAGTCTTTTAGTGGGCTTCTATAATCTTCTAACAAAAACTAAAAACTGCCAATCTGATGGTGTAACTAGTACTATTCAACTATACTCGTTCCCAGGACTGGGGAGCAACATTTTTATAATTAACAAAATGGCTATCTTCCCTACCTCCCTTTTCCCACAATCCATTTCTAATGATAAACTGCAGTAAACTCCTCTTTTGGTCCCTCTTGGCAGGTTGCTTAGGGGCTCAGGCTCTGTTCTCTGCAGTGTTGGTTGTCTGGATTTCTTTTTTTCTGAGAAAATCTCTTTCCTTGCTCTCAGTGTAAACATGATTTTTCAACTGTCTGGCGATTCTGGTCTTAAATGGAGACCAGAATTATAATCCAGGAGGCAGCAAGCAAAACAGAATCTTAATTCAAATAAACACAGGGACTGCCAAAGGTCAAACTGGAGAAGAAAAAAATGATAGGACAGAGAAGTACTCTACCTTTTCTGGATTTCTTCTTTCTCCTCTAGAAGAAATTCACCACTGTAATAAAGATGTAAAATAAAGAGGAAGATGGAGCAGAAAGAGAAAATATCAAGACAAAGCATTTAGACTCAAGAGTCATCTGCAATGGCCTAGCCAATAAGGAGCCAGGGACATGGAATGCCATTTATAAAATGCCTCAGTCATGAGTAGACAGAGGTGGAAATTAACCTTATTATTGGCAAGTATTTCTCCCATCTTGTGATCTACTTGTGATTTAACCAAATTTTATAGCTGTAGGGAAAAGGTCTGGGCCCTTCTTTAGTGAGAACTTAGGGGTTATAGGTATTTGTCAGTAATTCAGATATTAAAGGAACCCTACACATACCAAGGATGTATAACTTCTGAACAATCAAAATAGTAGCAAAAGTTTAGCTTTACTCTAAAACTAGATACTAGATTGTGAGCTTGACAGCTGGCCCCTTATACTGTAAAAATTATTCAATCCTAAGGCGGTAAACTCTCTGTACATTATAAGATTAAAGCACAAAGTTCTCACGGTAAAGTTTCTCTGTCAGAATTTTTGGTGTAGGAGGGGGATAAGTTAAGACCAGGTCTGATTACTGAGTTTCTGGGCCAGTCCATGTTATGTGTACCATCTTGAGAAGGCTAACAAGTAGTGTGCCTCTTGTCTTTGTCTCTCTCTCTCAAAACTTTACACACTTTGCATAGGCTCTTCTTATGCAGACTCCTACTGCTAAAATTCAAATAAGATACAAATTCTGTGAATATCAAATATGACCTACATAGTTTTAACAAACTTATACAAGGTAATTATCACCAATACCACTTTAAACAAACAAGTCTTCATAGATTAAAATAAGTAGCTTATAGACAAAAAGTTTTCTAGAACAAAGTTCTACGACAAGAAATGAAAATATCCGCACCTGCAGTGTACAATTTTCTTTTCGTTTGAGGAACTCCACAAACCTGGCCACTACTCCTGGTGTGTTGATGACTTCATCAATAGGAGGATTAGGTTCTGTTTCCCCATAAAATAAAATAAGAAATCTCAATATAATGACTTTATAGATCAAAGTTAGTCATAATACTCCTCTCTTCATTCACTGACCATCTCTCATATTAAAATCTATCCTCCCCCAAAAAGGTTAAAATTGAGTTTGGTCAAGTTACAGGACAGCCTGTGTGCTACAATAAAGCCCTATGTTTTTTGTTATGATTTAATTAGTTAAATGTTGATTTGGAAGGAAGGAGTTTTGGTAACATGTCCTTTGCTTGGTTCAACATTTCTATCAACACTCAAACATAGCAAACTTGGTAACACTAAAAATATACTAGTTAATTCTTAATTACAAAAACATTTTATAAAAATGGAGGAATAAAATAAGAGCAACCTTCGGTTGGTTGTCAGTACAAGAGATAAACCACAGGCCTTGTGTGCATCGCAAGCAGTCTACAATTAAGTTACTTATAGAGCCACAACAGCTGATTGTTTTTATTTATATTTTAAGATGTGGTCCTTCTATATTACCCAGGTCAGCTTTCAATTCTGAGACGCCCACCTCAACCTCCTGGAGTGGTAGTTAAGTGGTAGACCATCTTAACAACTATGTATTTTTGGGACCTATTTTAAATTTACTTATTTATTTCTGTTTGTCTCTCTGTGTAGACCCACTGGCATGGCACATGTGTGGTGGTCAGAGAATAACCCACCAGAGCTGGTTCGCATCATGTGGGTTCCAGAGATCAGACTCAGATCAGCAGTCTTGGAGCCCAATGTCTTTATCAGCCCAATGGCCTAGCCACTGTAGTTGTCTAAAGACTTTTTAAAAAATTATGTTATGTTCATTGTCCAGAACCTAGAATTTCAACTGAAACATTGCCCACATCAGATTGACCTGTTGGAGAGTATCTTGATTGTTAATCCTGATCACATGACACATAGCACTGTTCTCTGGGAAGGGAAGGTGGTCAGTGTGAGGAAGCAAGCTTAACATAACAAGCCTGCTGCCGGCCAGCAGGAGGGTCCCCCACAGCCACATGCTACACTTTTTTTTTTTTTGAATTGTGTTCTTTGGCATGAAACAGCAAAGCAGGCCTGCCTGCCTGCCTGCCTGCCTGCCTTCAACTCCTTCCTTTACTTCTTTCTACAATGAACTGTAGGCTGCAGTGACTTAGCAGCCCCCATAAGTGTTGCACATATGAACAATATGAACACTTGGTCCCAAACTAATGACTATTTGAAAGGATTAGGAGGTGTGGCCTTGCTGAGAACAGGCTTTTGAAACATGAGGTGTAAAGCATATCATGTGCTCTCTGCTTCTTCTCTATGGTTTGAGATGGGAGCTCTCAGCTACTGCTCTAGTCTCCTGCTGCACAGCCTCCCTCCCTCCATCATCATGGGTTCATCTGGACCTGTAAGACCCAAACTAGTTCTTCCTAAACAAAGTCTTAGCACAGCAATAAAAAAGTAACTAAATCATATAAGCTCTTTGTCCCTAAGTTGCTTTTGATCAAGAAGTTTTGTCAAAACAACAAAAACCTAAATCATTTAAAACTACAGTTCAAGAAAAGTTTCTTTGCTAAAAAAGTCAGATACATAACTATGCCATAACCACTACTGTTCTCTTAAACTGACATTGAAATGGATAGTCTTCTCAGGACAAAAAAGAAAATCTCTTGCTATCAATTTCAGTAATAAACACATCTAAAGTAAACATTCTAGTTATTACATTTTAAAGAAGAAAGCTGGTAAACAAGAATACATGTAGGAAATCAATGGTCATAAAATGCCTTTATATGAAAAACCATGCTAAAAAACACAGAATTTTACTAAACTGTCATACTAAATACCACTTGTTTTTTTTTTAAAGCACATTGGTGTTTTGCCTAGAACAGGAGCCACAGATAGTTGTGAGCTGCCATGTGGGTGCTGAGAATTGAACCTGGATCCTCTAGAAGAACAGCAAGTGCTCATAACCACTGAGCCACTTCTCTAGACCTAAATAACACTTCTTTTATGTGTTAAATTACAATAGTCAATTCTTTAATGCAGTTAGCTCAAGATATAAATACTTTTAATAACATGATTTTAAACAACCATAATTTAATAGTATGGTTCACTATTTATTATCAGCATTTTAATACTGCTCAGAATTATTTTTACCTGCCCAGAGTAACAAGTACTGTATACCAATTCATTCTAATTACAATAAAAAGGATTTATCCCATTCCATAAAAAATCTATACTTAACTTTCAGTGGTAAAATGCTAACACTAAAATCAATAATTACCATCCAAGTAATTTTTTATAAGGATCAGAGCTTTCATCTTCATTCAGCATAAGCTATTATTACTTACTATGACAATTCCCAAATGAAAGTAATGTTCCTTTCTGGTAAGATCCCAAAAATAAGAAAGGAAGTATTTTTACTCATACAACATACTCCAAAGGAAAGCACAGGGAAAGCCTGTAGAGAAGAGGGTATGGACAAGGAATCATTTACACGAGGATAAAATGTACTCAAGACTTACCTTTTGAAAGTAGTTTCCTAAACTTCTGTGTGGCAGAGAGCTGCTGTTCTGGGCTATTGGAGAATATCATATCAGTCATGTCAGAGGTGATGACACCCCCCTGGATCATAGACAAAGAGCAAATACAACACAGTATTAACCTCAGGTCAGGGGAAAGACAACATAAAATGCTATCAAATTAATAACACATTTTCAAAAGTTATATAAGTACATAAAAACCTTTAAATCCAAGACTGCGTAAAAGCATACTGACACGACTATTATTAAGAACATCCTTAATCCCAGCACTTGGGAAAGAGTCATGCGGATTTCTGATTTTAAGGCCAGCCTGGTCTACAGAGTGAGTTCCAGAACAGCCAGGGCTACACAGAGAAACCCAATCAAGAAAGAAAGAAAGAAACCCCATCAAGCAAGCAAGCAAGCAAGCAAGCAAGCAAGCAAGCAAGCAAGCAAGCAAGCAAGCAAGCAAGAAAGAAAGAAAGAAAGAAAGAAAGAAAGAAAGAAAGAAAGAAAGAAAGAAAAGAAAGAAAGGGAAGAAAGGGAAGAAAAGAAAGAAAAGAAAGAAAAGAAAGACCAGCCAAGAAGGTGCTGATAGTAAGAAAGCCATTTAAGTAGTAAATACTGAAGACACATTATCATTGTTCACGTAGCTCAGTATATGGCTATTATTGCGATCAAAACTAAATATAAAAAATTTAAAGGTTGAATTAGAGAGATGGCTCAACAGTGAGAGATGCTCAACAGAGCACTGGCTGCTCTTCCTGAGGACCCAGATTCAAGTCCTAGCACCCAAAAGGCAGCTCACAACCACCTCCAGCTCAGGGGGATTCCTCTTCTGGGCTCCCTGGGCACCAGGAACCCAAGTAGTGTATAGGCATACAAACAGACAAAACATTCACATGCATAAAATACACTTCTAAATCTAAAGCTCCTGTTCCAAGTATCTGTTATATCAGTCATTTCTGTTCTATTCTTTTTATTTATGAGATCAGTAGCATGCATCTCAGGCTGGCCTCAAACTCTCTATTTAGCCAAGGGTAACATTGAACTTCTGATCTTGCCACCAATTCCTGAGTGCTGAACTTATAGGTATGGCCACCAAACCAAATTTATGTGGGACTGGGGACTGAACCCAAGGCTTTATAGGTAAACACTCTGCTACCTAAGACATCCCATAGCCCCAGCCTATTTAATCACATACCAAACTCCTATCATTAATAGGTAGTTTCCCTAGTTATTTGTTAATATCTGGGCTTCCAGATTAGTATAATCTTCTTGATACTCAATAGCCCCGTCTTTTGTGTTTATTTTTTCCAACAGATGTATAGAGATATAAAGTTGTACAAGGGTAGCATTAAGTATTTCTATACACATTAATCACTACTACTGATGGTTGTCAGTCAAGAAATGTTCAACTAATACTTAGTAAAGGAGGTGGTGGTGATCTTGCAGAAACCACAGATTTTAACCAATGCCAAATTCAAAGATTGAGTCTGCCTCCTGAACAAGTGTTCAGGGTCTGGAGAGACGGCTCCGCGGTTAAGAGAACTAACTGCTCTTCCAAAGGTTCTGAGTTCAATTCCCAGAAACCACATGGTGGCTCACAACCATCTGTAATGAGATCTGATGCCCTCTTCTGGGGTGTCTAAAGACAGCTGCAGTGCACTTATATATAATAAATAAATAAATCTTTGGGCCGGAGAAAGAAAAAGTGTCTGAAGACAGCTACAGTGTACTTACATATAATAAATAAATCTTAAAAAAAAAAACACTCAAGTGTTTAAGGGACTACTACATGTCTTCATACATGCAAAATATGTACACCTATGTGTACACAATAGTGTTATATACAGTAAACAACTATCTTTTTCTTCCTTTTTATATACTTTCAGATTTATATGATGTATTAAGTTACAGGATATCAAGAAGAAGAGTGAACATTACACAAAGATTTTTGCATCCTCTCCTAGGAAGAAGGTTGGTTACATAAAAGCTATACCATTTTAGATGAAAGCATGTCTTCCTTATCTTTATTTGAAGCTTTATATGGTTTAAAAAGTATATGTATGCCTAATAAATAAGGAGTAGATTCTGATACTAATTTTATGTGTCAACCAGGTTACCTAAACAAATATTAGTCTAAATGTTACTCTGAAAGTATAGATGTGATTAATATTTAAATCAGGACATCTGAATAGAACAGATTATGATTGCTTTTCCTAATGTGGGGTAAAATTAATTAGCTACAGGCCTTTTGATTGGTTTCCAGAAAGGAGAGAATTCAGTCTCAGACTACAGCAATACTTCATGAGTTTCTAACCTGCTGACCACCCTCCAAACTATTTGGTTGCCAGCTCCCATCATAAAGTCCTTCCCTCCCTTTCTCCTTCCCTTTCCCAGCCCCTCTCTGTGGTTCTTTCTCTAATTAACTCTGACTAACACATCTAGAACACTATATTCTGAAGAGATGACTGAGAAGTTAAGAGCTCTTGAAGAAATACCCAAGTTCTGGTCCTAGAACACACATTGGGACACTCACAAGTACCTGTAACTCCCACTACAGGGGATCTGATGCTCATTTCTGGCCTCCTTAGATACAAGTATGTACTCACACAGAGAGACATCTTTTAAAAACAACAGAACTACACTCACTTAGTATCCCTTTTAGTAGCTGGAAAGACAGACTTCCTGTCTGTGTGTCTGTTTTTCAGTGTCACTCTGGCTGGCCTTGAACTCACTCTGTAGACCTAGCTTGCCTTGAACTTAGAGAGCTGCCTGCCTGCCCCACCAGAGTGCTGGGATTAAAGGTGTACACCAGACAGATCTTCTCAAGGCCTGAGAAAGATATATGGCAAACTGATTAAAATGTTGGCCACAATTTCTATGTTTGAGGAAAATCCAATCCCTCTTGGCCTAGGCAAACTGTAACATTTCTCACAGTCTTACCAACAATCCCTTAATACATTCTCATCAAATTAATGTTTGAGACCACCATTTGTGGAGCTTAGATGCAGCTCATTGGCTGAGCTACTCTGGTATACACAATTTCTAAGTTCATCAATAAAACACAAAATTGTTTCCAATTGTTTTCTAATGAAAACTGGATGGATATATTACTACTCAGTCAGAGATAAATACTATTAGCATTCTGAAGTACTCCCTTAGCTATAGCGCATATATATATATATATATATATATATATATATATATATATATATATATATATATATATATATCTCACTCATCCATGTCTTTATACACTTTTTTATTTTTATCCATTTATACATAACAATGACCTCTTATTATGAAAATAGTCTGTCTTCCAAACTGGTCTACACTGAGTTATGTTTTATTTTGTAGTATGAATATAGCTTGATTTATTTTGAGACATATGTACAACTTTGGGCCCATTTTCTTTTCATCTTTCAATTTTAACTGTTTCAGTGTTATATGATCAGAATGGTAATTAATGAGCCTGTGTTATCTGTGGTTTACTTTGGGGATTTATTTATTTATTTATTTATTTATTTATTATTTTTTCCCGAGACAGGGTTTCTCTGTATAGCCTTGGCTGTCCTGGAACTCACTTTGTAGACCAGGCTGGCCTAGAACTCAGAAATCCGCCTGTGGGATTAAAGGCGTGCGCCACCATGCCCGGATCAATTTATTGTTATAGAGCAGATATAATTGGTCAGTGTGTCATCACTTCATCTTGAGGTATCAATCTCAACCTAAGCTGCATCAGGGACACTTAAGCTTCTCTCTGTTCAGAGTTCATTCACCTCAGATAAGTTTCTTTCTTTTAGGGGGAGGGGGGTGGGGGGATGGTTGAGACAGAGTTTTTCTGGAAGAAGGCAACTGAAATGGCAAATACTCCAAAAAAAAAAAAAAAAAAAGCCATATACAGGGCTGAGGTGTGGCTCAGGGGCAATGTTGTTTGTCTAGCCTAAAAAGGCTGATTAAATCCCCAGCACTACAAAGATGTATTTTATTAAACTATATTAACAGCTCAAAATAGGGGCTGATGAGATGGTTCAGTGGTTAAGAACACTTGCCATTCTTGCAGAGTACTTGGGTTCAATTCTTAGCACCAACATGGCGGCTCACAACCACCTATAACTAACTCTAAATCCAAGGAATTCAGCACTTTCTTCCAGCCTCCAGGGGCTTCAGGCACACACATCATCATATATGCAGACAAAACTCATACACATAAGGTAATAAATATATCTTTAAAATATATAGACTTGCCATACAGTGGTGGTACAGGCCTTTAATCCTAGCACTTGGGAGGCAGAGGGAGATGTATCTCTGTGAGTTCGAGCCCAGCCTGCTCAATAGAGTGAGTTCTAGGACAGTCAGAGCTACAGAGAAACCCTGTCTCAAAAAATCAGAAATAAGAAAAACTACTTTTTCTATTTCTTTAAACAGAAAAAAAAAAAGAAAAGAGGAAAACATATATTAATTGCTCATTATAAAGGGCTCTAATGACATTTTTATAAATGCATAGCATATTTTATATAATTAAAATTATTTTATTATAATGCCCAGAAACTCAGCAGATCTGAGTTTCTGTATAATTTCTGTATCTTTTATGTAACACCCAAAAAAGTGACAACAAAACTATCTAATGCTTCTGATACAGAATCTAGTTTTCCAAATGCATGTTGGTTCTACTATCACAACTTTGGGGAGGGTGCACATGCCTGCCATAGGTGCATGTGGTGCTCAGGACAGGAGGGAATCAGTTCTCACTTCCACCTTATGAGTCAGAGACTGAACTCAGGTTTGATGGAAAGTGCCCTGGAAGTCACTGAGCCACCCTGCCTTTCTGAACTTCCTCCTATGATGTACTTTCTTTTTTGTTTGTTTTTTGTTTGTTTGGTTGGTTTGGTTTTTTTTCGAAATCTGCCTGCCTCTGCCTCCCGAGTGCTGGGATTAAAGGCGTGCACCACCACCACCCGGCGATGATGTCCTTTCTTACAGCACACACCCTTCCCTGTATACATTATCAAGTACAATGAGATGTTTCAACACATGTGTTTTACAGTTTTGTTTTTGAAACAGTATCTATGAGGCCAATGAGGGCCTGGAACTATCCTCCTTCTTCAGATTCCCTAGTACTGGGATTACAGATAGACATCACCATGCCCAATTAACTTAACCTTTCTATTAAACTGGAAGGGAAAAAAAAAAATAAAACAACAACAAAAAAAATTGTTTACCTTCATCTCATCACAATACCAAAGAGTGTTTTATGATCATACTTACTGGTGCCATCTCCATGTTATTTATCTGGGCCTCATGAAAGCCACCATCAGACATAACTTCTTCTTCTGTTTCTTCTTCTGCTGTAGCAACATTTCTTCTCTTGAATAACTGAAAAGTAAAAGAATCTTAGTCATATAATTTTAACACAAGAGAATTCAGCACCTTTTTCATTCTAAAGCCTTGTGCTGCCTTTAGTGTTTCCTTCTTTCTCTATTATCTTACAACTGAATCGATTAACTACCACACTATCTATGCCAGTACCCAAGAGCATAAAACTTAACCAAGAGAAACCTAATACTGCATGACATAAATGTGATGACGATGACAATGATGATGATGTCAACAACCCACATGGATGAAAACAACTTTTTGGGCATGTTGGGGCCATTTCCCTCAACACTTGGTAAGAAACAGCACAAGGCAGTCTTAACAGTTCTTCAGGAAAAAATGACAAAGACACTATTAGAATTATTCAATACTTCATCTTAAAAACCTTCAAGAATAGTACATTGAGGTTTCTAGGGTTGCCAATCTCTAGGAATTAATGACAGCAAAGAATGACTATATGAACAGTATCTTTTAAAGTCTCCTTAATTTTCTAAGGCAATACTTCATGCTGTCTAAGTCTTCAAAACCTACTACTAAGCTTGTACCACTCATCACAATTTGAACTAGCTACAAATAAATTGTAACAAGTGGCCACCATACTGGACAACCAGCTCAAAAGTTTAGGAATTCAGGAAGATGCAGTGTTAGATGCAGCTAGAACCTGAAGCTCTACGGAACACACTTTCAACATTACTGGCTCAGGCGATGTCAACCACCTATGCAACTTTGGACTAGGGATAAGTAATTCATAAAATGCTTAGAATGGAGCTGGGCACTTATGATATAGAAGCACAGAGATCTTAGTGAGTTCAAGTTCAGCCTGGCCAGCCAGAGCTATACAAGGAGACTACCTTCACAAAAATGCTTAGAATGGTACCTGATACAGCAAATACTCAACAGTTAACTATTATCTACACTTCAAAAAAGTAATTGGTTCAGTTCACTAATTGAGAGCTGTATAGTCATTTATAACAAACAATTATACTAATTTTCCTTGTATAGTCAATAAAATTTGCAAACTAAAAAATGTGACTTTTATATGATAAGACAGATTAAAGTGACAGAGTGAGGCTTTTCTTGCCTGTAACCTCATTAATAAAATCCTGTTGTGGCAGGTGTAGTGGCACACACTTTAATCCCAGCATACAGGGCACAGAGGAAGGCAGAACTGCTCTATATAGATAATTCTAATCCATCCAGGGCTACACAGGCTACATAGCCAGAGCTTACAAAAAAATAAAGATAGAAAAAGGGAAAGAGGGAGGGGAGGTAAAGGGTAAGGGAAGGAAATAAATTACAAAGAAAGATGCAGACTCATAAAGTATTACAAACACTCAGAATAGTTTAAAAATAAGAAAAGAGAAATTAAGACCATTCTATAGTTTGTCATCTGATTTCAAAGATGTGAATTGTTAATTATGCCTACCACATGAATAAATTAAAAAAAAATACCAACATTTATCATTATAGACTTCAGAATTGGGGGAAGTATTTAAAAAGAAAATGCACAAAGAAGTGACAGTAGCATTTAGAAACCAGTCTGAAGGAAAACAGTTTCAACATTCTAAGAGAATCTCTGTGTTTGAGGGGCTGAGGTAGAAAGACTGACAGAGTCTACCGTGACTACCAGGCTGGCCAAAGCTACAAGCAAGACCCCAGTTTCTACGTGACCCCTACTCAAAAATCTACTAAACTACTAACTAGCAAAAGGAGGGAGCTAATGCTTCTAGAAAAGCCATTCTCACCTCTGAGTCTCAACCCTTTGGGGGATTAAAGGACCCTTTCACAGGGGTCACCTAAGTCCATCATAAAAAAAACAAATATTTATATTATGATTCATAACAGTAGCAAAATTGAAGTAGCAACAAAATAATTATATGGTTAGGGGTCACCACAGCATGAGGAACTGTATTTAAAGGTGGCAACATTAAGATAGTTGAGAACCACTGCTCTAGAAAACACATGACAGTAAGAGAAAGGATCATTGTAAGAAAAAGAAGAAATTCTCAGTAAAAAAAATCTCAGTACAATAACTACACAGCAAGCCCACAGGATAAGCAATATTAACTGATCCAAGAGAAAAAAATTATACTGGGGAAGGACCCCCCCCCCACACACACACATATACAAAATTAAAAAAAAAAATCACAAAAATTATCTGAAAAATTTACAAATTCAAAGTTAAACTAAAAAACAAAAGCTAAAATTAAAAATTAACGAAAGATAGTACTAATATATGGCTTTAGTCCCAGTATTTTGGGAGGTAGAGGCTAGTGTGGTCTACACAGCAAGTTCCAGGACAGCCAAAGGTAAATAGTGAGACCCTGTCTCATAAACATATAGAGAAGGGAATGACTAAATAGTGAGACCCTGTCTCATAAACATATAGAGAAGGGAATGACTAAGTATTACAAAGTTAAAACTAAAGAAGTTACAAAAAAAAAAAAAAAAAAAACCACTTAGGGGAAGGAGTTTGCTTGAGAGATTACCTTAGTTAAGAACACTGCTACTCTTCCAGAGGACCTGGGCTCAGCTCTGAGCACCTACCTAGTGTTCACAACCATCTCTAATTCTAGTTCCAGGGGATCTAACTGAGCCTCTGTCTTCCACAGGTACCAGGCGTATACAGAATACACAGACAGACATAGAGAGAAAACACATACATAAAATGCAAAAATAAAGTGGTTTTTTTTTTTTTTTTTTTTTTTGGTTTTTCGAGACAGGGTTTCTCTGTGTAGCCCTGGCTGTCCTGGAACTCACTTTGTAGACCAGGCTGGCCTCGAACTCAGAAATCCGCCTGCCTCTGCCTCCCGAGTGCTGGGATTAAAGGCGCGCGCCACCACGCCCAGCTAATAAAGTGGTTTTTAAAGGGATGGAGAGATTGCTCAGTGGTTAAAAAGCATCCATTGTTCGTGCTGAGGACCAATCACCCGAAGTTCATAGCTCCCACGTGGCATACAAAATTAAGAATCAGTAAGGTAAAAAATGTTGACACTGACACAAGGCTACAAAGAAAAATACAATCTTAGCTGGGCGTGGTGGCACATGTCTTTAATCCCAACACTTGGGAGGCAGAGGCAGGCAGATTTCTGAGTTCCAGGCCAGCCTGGTCTACAGAGTGAGTTCCAGGACAGTCAGAGCTACACAGAGAAACCCTATCTTGAGAAAAACCAAAAAAGAAAAATACAATCTTTACCTACTAAACCAATTGCTATCCCAAGTTTTGTTTGTTTTTGAGAGTCTGTAACCTAGGCTGTCCTCAAACTAGCAACAATGTTCCTGTCTCAGCTTCCCAAGCACTTCAACTATAAGTGTGACCTGCCACACCAGCTTTGTCCTGAGAAGTTTAAAAGTAAGAGACTAAGTCCTCTATCTTCCTGTCTATTTTCATACTTAAAGGTAATCAAGGCACTCAGTGGCACTTACAACCACCCTGGGACCCACATGAGACAGAGAATCAACTCCCACAAGTTGTCCTGACTTCCACATACATCCTTGGTTCCAACATGTCTACTCCTACCCTGCCACACAAACGTCATGCACACACATTAAATTAATGTAACCTTAATAACAACAACAAGAATAATTCTATTACTATTATTCTAAAAGCATTATCCAAAATATCCTTTTGGATAAAATACACTGAGAAAAGAAAAGTTGTGTTCCCTAAAATTTTACTTCAAAACATTAGGCATTAGAACTGTACCGAGACATGAAGCATCCACAGCACACAGATGGCAGTCACTCAGGTTAAGATATGGGTTTATGAAGTTCATAAACCCTCAAACTCTGTTTATCTTCAAACTTCTCAAACATTTTGTAACAAGAGGCAATGCTGTCACGAGACTTCAGTAACACACGCAAATCAGAAGCATGTTGCACTTTTAGAGGTGACTGACAATTGAGAACAGAGCATCACAGGCTTACCTGTTCTTCTCTTTTCTGCTTCCGTAACTGCAGTCCTTCTTCCTCCCTCCTCCTGCGCATCTCATCAGGATTCAGAGATTTGTTCTTGTAACTTTTCAGGCGAAAGTTCTCTTTTCCTGGTGTGGACATGATTTCTAGAAGAAAAGAGAGAAAACAGATGAGTTTTAAGAGTTTTATTATTCAATGAGCTCTGTGTTTGACATACATACATACATACATACATATATGTATATTACACACACACACACAAGCTCACCAAAAGTTATTTTCAAATTTTCTTTCACTTGTTTCTTGGGAGAGAGGATCCCAGCACACTGTATGGAGGCCAATCAGCCTATAGATGGACCACAATCTATCCCATAGTCTGTACCAGCTAGTTTTGTGTCAACTTGACACAGGCTGGAGTTATCACAGAGAAAGGAGCTTCAGTTGGGGAAATACCTCCACAAGATCCAGCTGTAAGGCATTTTCTCAATAGTGATCAAGGGGGAAAGGCCCTTGTAGGTGGTGCCATCTTTGGGCTGGTAGTCTTGGTTCTATAAGAGAGAAGGCTGAGCAAGCCAGGGGAAGCAGGCCAGTAAAGAACATCCCTTCGTGGCTTCTGCATCAGCTCCTGCTTTCTGACCTGCTTGAGTTCCAGTCCTGACTTCCTTTGGTGATGAACAGCAGTATGGAAGTATAAGCTGAATAAATCTTTTCCTCCCCAACTTGCTTCTTGGTCATGATGTTTGTGCAGGAATAGAAACCCTGACTAAGACACAGTCCCATTTTATTTCTAATAGCTTTATTAAAATATTCAACTCTGGGGCTGGTGAGATGGCTCAGCGGTTAAGAGCACCGACTGCTCTTCCGAAGGGCCTGAGATCAAATCCCAGCAACCACATGGTGGCTCACAAACATCCGTAACAAAAATCTGATGCCCTCTTCTGGAGTGTCTGAAGACAGCTACAGTGTACACACATTTAATAAATAAATAAATTAAATCTTAAAAAAAAAAATTTCAACTCAACAGTTCTTACTATATTAATGGGTATGTACAACCATCACCAGATTGAACTTGAGTATTTTATCACCTTAAAAAGAAACCTGTTTCATTTAACTATCATTATTTTAGACATTTCATATAACAGAATCATGTGACATGCAATCTTTTGTTGACAGGCTTCATTTAGCCTAATGCTTCTAAGACTGATTTTCACCGTAGCAAATTATCAATATTATATTCTTTTGTATGGCTAACTAATATTCTATTGTATATCTCTATAACAACTATATCGCTCATCAGCTAAGGGACATTTGGATTATTTCTACCCTTTAGCTATTATGAATTATACTTTTATAAACATTTATGAAGAAGGTTTTGTACGGATATATTTTCATTGCTTGTGCATATATAGTTATGAGTGGTCTTGTGGGTCACAGTAATTCTATGCTTTAATCCCTTGAAAAACTGCCAACTGCTTTCTGAGGTAGCCTTATCATTTTATATGCTATCCCTGAGCTATAATTTTCTACATCCTTACTAATAAAACTCCTTTAATCTAATCACCCTAATACATATAAAGCTGTATATCATGGTTTTGATGTGTAATCTTCTGATGACTAATGAAGTACTGCAGATTTCACAATTATTACCTAAGTATATATCTCTCAGATCCTTTTTTTTTTTAATTGGGTTTCTTGTCTTTTCATTCTTTTTTTTTTTTTTTGGGGGGGGGGGGTTCGAGACAGGGTTTCTCTGTGTAGTCCTGGCTCTCCTGGAACTCACTCTGTAGACCAGGCTGGCCTCGAACTCAGAAATCCGCCTGCATCTGCCTCCCGAGTGCTGGGATTAAAGACGTGCGCCACCACGCCCGGCTTGTCTTTTCATTCTTAAAAGTTGTTAGTTTTCTGTTTTTTATACATTGTAGATAAAACTCTTAAAAATCTTAATTTTAAGATGGTTCGGTGGTTAAGAGCAGTTGCCACTCTTGCCAAGGAGTTTTGGTTTGGTTCCCAGCACCCACATGGTGACTAGTGCCCACAGTTCCAGCTCCAGTCCATCTGAAGCCCTCTTCTTCCTTCCAAGGGCACCAAGCACCCACATGGTTGCAACACAGACATACATGCAGGCAAAACATTCATACACATAAAGTTTTTACATATTCATTTTAATGAAAGATCTAATGTATTTCTTTTCTTACTCATGCTTTAGCTGTCATGTGAAGAAATCCTTAACCTTACATTCCTAAGAGTTTTATACAGGTTTTTTTCTTAAAGTGGTCCATTTCAAGTTAATGCTTGTACATGATACGGAGTTGAACTTTATTCTTTTGCATGCCTATACAATTTTCCATATGATATTTGATGATCTTTCAAAGATCTTGGTTGGCACGTACTATAGAATGCATGCTTGTGACTGCCCCAAATTTGTATAAGAAATCCTAAGTCCCAGTATGAGTTGGTCATGATAGCAGACCCCTCAGAAATGAGATCAATTCCTCTATAAAACACATGCCTAGTTGTGCATGGCAGTCGAGAAGCATAGAAGTTGAGGCCAGCCTGGTCTACATATTTTGTTGCAGGAAAGCCAGGGCTACAGAAACTCTATCTCAAAAAGATGTGAACAGGGTTTACTCGTCCCTTCTATCAAGTGAAAAGACAACCATCTATGAACCATGACACAACCTCTTGCCAAAGAGTATCTACCTAGTAATGTCCCCAAAGAGTATCTACCTAGTAATGTCCCCAAAGAGTATCTACCTAGTAATGTCCCCAAAGAGTATCTACCTAGTAATGTCCCCAAAGAGTATCTACCTAGTAATGTCCCCAAAGAGTATCTACCTAGTAATGTCCCCAACTTTGCTTCAGTAACCACCCCCCTTCCCATGATTTTGCTTTCCCGAGTTTCAGACATCATAATCAAGCACAATCTGAATCTAGAAAATTCCAGAAATAAGTAATTCATAAGTTTTACACTGTTCATCATTCTCATTGTTGTTCAAATCTCACACCATCTCACTCCATATTGTCAGATGAGTAAATCATTGCTTTGTCCAGTATATATGGGTATAATGCTATATCCATTACCTACTTGTTAGTAACTAAACATTTTGGTCATTGCATCAACTATTGGTATACTGGTTCAGTCTTACCCAGTTTCAAATGCCCATTGAAGGAAAAATAATGTCTCCCCACAAGGCAAGGGAGGAATACTGTACCTGATTTATAGTTTGTTTCCTCACTGACTTACTACCTAATCGTTCTGTCCACTACTGAAACTCTAGAAATGAAGCATCCTCACTCTTACAAATTTTTCAGTTATCCTTTCATTTACATCTCTCTCTCTCTCTCTCTCTCTCTCTCTCTCTCTCTCAGACAGACAGACACACACACACACACACACACACACACACACCCTCTTTACTATAGACCTAGTAAGGCCTTGTCTTTGTTGGGGCTGGGGAGAGGGTGGAGGGGTGTATAGCTAAGGAGATGACTCAGTGGTTAATGCATCCTACTCTTACAGATGATCCCAGAACCCATGTCAGATGGATCACAACCACCTGTAACTTCAGGTCCAGGTTATCTAACACCCCTAGACACCACTGCAAGCATCTACACAGACAGATGCGCCAAAAAGACTCAAGCTCCGCCCCAAGAGGTCAGATATAGTAGCACAAGCTTGTGATCCCAGAACTTGGGAGGCAAGATCAAGATTTCCAGGTTACCCTCAGCTACATACAACCAGTCTGTGCTACAGAAACAGAGCCTGTTCCAAAAAAAATTTTCCTCGGGAGGCAGAGGCAGGTGGATTTCTGAGTTCGAGGCCAGCCTGGTCTACAAAGTGAGTTCCAGGACAGCCATGGCTATACAGAGAAACCCTGTCTCGAGAAAAAAAAAAAAGAAAAGACTGCATTGTTACAAAATCAGAAAGATTTGAGTTACATATAAACCCTATGAAGTATGAAGTATATATAGACTTCTAAAGAGTTGAAGGTTCCGGGCTGGTGAGATGGCTCAGCAGGTAAGAGCACCCGACTGCTCTTCCGAAGGTGATAAGTTCAAATCCCAGCATCCACATGGTGGCTCACAACCATCTGTAACGAGATCTGGCACCCTCTTCTGGAGTGTCTGAAGACAGCTAGTGTACTTACATAAAAAAAAAAAAAAAAAAAAAAAAAAAGGGCTGGTGAGATGGCTCAGCAGGTTAGAGCACCCGACTGCTCTTCCGAAGGTGATGAGTTCAAATCCCAGCAACCACACGGTGGCTTACAACCACCCAGCGTACTTATGAAGAATAATAAGAAATGAATCCTTGGACCGGAGAGACCAACCGGAGCAAGCCAGGCTGTCCGGAGCGAGCGGAGCCGAACGGGGACGGCCAGAGCAAGCGGGGACTCCGGAGCAAGCGGGGACTCCGGAGCAAGCGGGGACGCCAGAGCTAGCAGGGCTGGAGCGAGTGGGGCCGAACGGGGACGGCCGGAACGAGCGGGCGGCCGGGAGCAAGTGGGGCTGGCCGGAGCGAGCGGGGTCGAGCAGAGCGAGCGGGGTTGACCGGAACAAGGGAAAAAGAAAAAAAAAAAAAGAAAAAAAAAAAAAGAGTTATAGGTTCCTAATAATACTGAGTGTAGAACTATGAAGCTGAACACCTGCAAATGCAGAACAAACAAGATGATTAATATTACCCACCAATCAGGAAGCTTCACAAGACCTTCCAGGTAACTTCTTAAGATATAGAAGCTAAAAACTAGGCTGCCAGTTGAAAGTCACTGAAATAGTCAGACTGTTTCACCTGTTCTCTGAAGACAGTCAAACAACCCCCCTAACCCCTTCAGATGCTCAGAGTAAAGAAACTAAACAGTGCTTTTCAGGGCAAGCAGAATTAATAAGCCACACCCACAAAGCTTCAAATTTGGTTTTGGCAATACATTCTAAAGTGAACAGATGGGAAGTCTCAGTAGAGAAATACAAGAATGGAAACTTAAGAGAAATAAGGGAACAAAAGAAAACGCATGCGCGCGCACACACAAACCATAATCAATATTCTCAAAAAGGGACTGGAGAGTTTGCCCAGTGATTAAGAGCACTTGCTGCTCTTACCAAGGACCTGACTTTGGTTCCCAGCACTCATGTCAGACAGTTCTCTACTTCTAACTGAAGCTCCCAGGAGCTCCAACATTCTCTTCTGGCCTCTGAGGGCATTCACACACATATATGCTCATACACATACATACATACATATACACACACACACACACACACACGTCACAGGTTTTTTTTCTTTTTTAAATCTTAAAGATTAAATACCAAGAACAAAATTAACAGAAATATGACATACATCTTTTTTTGAGTTTAAAATCAACAGACCATTAAAATACAATGTCTTCATCTCTGAATGGTGCTACATGCCTGCAATCCCATTCGCTGGGAGGAGCAGGGGAAGGCAAAATCAATCCCTAGTTTGAGGCCACTCTAGGTTAAATGTCTCAACAACAAATCTCATATCCACAAAGAACTTCAACAAATCAGAAGGCAAACAAGGAACAGCCAAAAACAAAAGGTACAATTAAAAACAAAACTAAATGGATCAAAATCTGCTCAAATTCATCAGCTGTAGGCAAGCCTATAGGGCATTTTCTTAATTAGTGATTGATGTGGTAGAGACCACCCCATTGTGGGTAGAAATCACTCCTAGGCTGCTGGTCTTGTGTTCTATATGAAAGCAGGCTGAGCAAGCCATGAGGAGCAAAGCAGTAAGCAGCACCCTCCATGGCCTCAGAGTAGCATCAGCATCCATGCCTGAGTTTCTGTCCTTCCTTCAATGAATTGTGATTATGGGCACGTAAGCTAAATAGCTGCTTTCTTCCTTTTTGGGCATGGTGTTTCATCACTGCAATATTAACCCTAGCTAGGACAAATGGCAAATGCCATCTCTCCAGTAGCAGTTGCAGTCTTTTTACTAAACATATAAAATCTGCTTTTACAGAAAACATGATTAATTTTAAAAAACAAAGACTTGTAATATTTTTGTGTAGTGCATCCTGAGCAGATATTAAGACAAAGTATCGGCAGTGGTGGCGCATGCCTTTAATCCCAGCACTCGGGAGGCGGAGGCAGGCAGATTTCTGAGTTCGAGGCCAGCCTGGTCTACAAAGTGAGTTCTGGGACAGCCAGGGCTATAAAGAGAAACCCTGTCTAGAAAAACCAAAAAAAAAAAAAAAAAAAAAAAGACAAAGTATCTTTGCACTGTTATTAGAAGGCTTGATTTTTAAATTTGCTATGTAAGTCAAAAAGAAAAATTCTTCACCTTGAATTTTGGCTTGGTAGGATCAGGACAGAATTTCCAAGCACTTCTGAAAAAACTGTCAGCATAATGCTACCATTTTGTACTAGGTGTTTACATGAGTAATAGTCTCAGCACTATTAATTATAAAATCAAAATATTAATCAACTCTTAAAAATGATGAAGGTGTTCTACACCTTACAACAAACATTCGGCCAAGATTTAATATTTCATATAAAAATAAACACAACAGGGCTGGAGAGATGGCTCAGTGGTTAAGAGCACCGACTGCTCTTCCAAAGGTCCAGAGTTCAAATCCCAGCAACCACATGATGGCTCACAACCATCCTTAATGAAATCTGATGCCTTCTTCTGGAGTATCTGAAGACAGCTACAGTGTACTTACATATAATAAATAAATAAATCTTTAAAAAAAAAAAACACAACAGACTCATACAAATTTGCTTTAAATGGTAAAAGTACATTTATATCAAAGGATTATTTTAAAATAATTTCTGGGGGCTGGAGAGATGGCTCAGTGGTTAAGAGCACTGACTGCTCTTCCAGAGGTCCTGAGTTCAAGTCTAAGCAACCACAAGATGACCCACAACCTAACGGGATCTGATGCCCTCTTCTGGTGTATCTGAAGACAGCTACAGTGTACTCATATGCATAAAATGAATAAATCTTTAGAAAAAATAAATAATTTCTTTGTGATTTATTATCAGAAAATGCTTGATCTGCCTTCCTATTTGTATTATACCTACAAACTTTGACCACATAAAAATTTTTTGGGTTAGCCGGGTGTGGTGGCGCATGCCTTTAATCCCAGCACTCGGGAGGCAGAGGCAGGTGGATTTCTGAGTTCGAGGCCAGCCTGGTTACAAAGTGAGTTCCAGGACAGCCAAGGCAATACAGAGAAACCCTGTCTCGAAAAACCAAAAAAAAAAAAAAAAAAAAAAAATTTCTTGGGCAAAAATGGTCTCTAGACGAGAAAGTTATACACATACACCTTGATATATATTTTACAACTGTGAATACTCACAGCTGAACCACAATGAGTACTATGATTCCACAATGCTACAGTCAAGAATAAAAGTAGGGCTCAGGAATTCAAGACAGATAATTTAAAGTGTCCTGTATATTCTGAGATGCAATCAACTTTAAAATTCTTCTTACCGGGGCTGGTAAGATGGCTCAGCGGGTAAGAGCACCCGACTGCTCTTCCGAAGGTGATAAGTTCAAATCCCAGCATCCACATGGTAGCTCACAACCATCCGTAACGAGACCTGGCGCCCTTTTCTGGAGTGTCTGAAGACAACTACCATGTATTTACATATAATAAATAAATCTTTAAAAAAAAAATCTTCTTACCTAAAGGACAAGAAATAATAAATTTTCCAAACCTCAGAGACAAATTTCCAGTTTTTAAGGGTCCATAGAATGCTTTTTAAAAAAAAAAAAAGATTTATGTATACATATGGATGTTTTGTCTGCATAGACATTTGCACACAAGAAGATGGTATCAGATCTTAAAGACTGCATTAACAGACTGTTGTGAGCCACTATATGGGTGCTGGGAACTAAATGCAGGACCTCTGGAAGAACAGCCAATGTTCTTAATCACTAAACCACCTATCCAGCCCTAGAATGCTCTCTAAAAAAGAGAAAAGAAAAGAAAAAAGTAGGAGGGAAGGGGCTGATGAAAACATAACTCAGTTCTTGTCTACCATGTTGGGGTTCCAACATTAAAGAAAAAAAATTCAGGTGCTGGAAAGACAGCACAGGGATTTGAAACACTGATTGCTCTTCCAGAGGAACTAGGATCAATTCTCAGTACCCTCTTCAGGTGGCTCTCTAGTTCCAGAGAATGTGACTCCCTCTTCTAGCCTCTAGGGGTACCAGGTAGTGCAGACATGCACGTAGACAAAGCACTCATACACATAAAAATAAAATTTAAAAGACACTGGAGAGTGTCTTTAAATTTAAATTTAAATTTAAATTTAAATTTAAATTTAAAAGACACTGGTGGCTCACAACCATAAGTGATCTGATGCCCTCTTCTGGCGGACATGAAGCCACAGCACTCATACTTGTATACATAAAATATGAATAAAATTTAAAAAACAAACAAAAAATTGACACACACACACACACACACACACAGAGTATATTAAATGTCAAAGGTTAAAAGTAGTATCCTAAGTTTTGGGACATTTGAGAAAAGGAGGAAACTAAACCTCAAAACTGGAAGGTAGGGGAGATATTTTCAAGCATGAAAACTTGAATTTGGATCCTTAGCACTCAGGTTAAAGGCCAGATATGAAACACAAATCTGTAAGCCCAGGGCTGAGGTAGAGTGAGTCTGTCCCAATGTTTGGCTCCTGGTTCAGAAAGAGATGCTACCTTTAAATACTACTGAGGGCTGGAGCAGTTAAGAATGTGCTCTTGCAGAGGGCACAAGTACAGTTCCCAGCATCCATGTATGGCATCGCACAACTGCCTGAGACTCCTTCAACAGGGACTGCAAAGCCTCAGGACACTACCACCAGTTCTCACATGCACCTATAAAGACACACACATAATTTTTAAAAAGTGGGCTGCAGAGATGGCTCAGTGGTTAAGAGACTGCTCTTCCAGAGGTAAACAAACAAAAAAGAACATATCCCAAAGAAATTAATAAAGATAAGAAAAAAACAGAGAAAAGATGAGGATGACATACAGAAACATCCCAAGACAACAATGTGAACAAACATAGACAAAAACCACCAATCCAGATTGTGTTAAAAGAATAAAGAACAAGGATTTTTTTGAAGCACACCTCTAGTCCCAACACTTGGAAATGAGAGGCAGAGAATCTTGAGTTCCAGGACAGTCTGGGCTTAATAGTGAGACCACGTCAAAAAGCCAGAAACAAAGGATAATGATTCCAAGAAAGAACTCAAGAAATGAAGCCACTCTACATCCCAAAACATATTAACTCAAATGGTTAGTAGCAGGAAATTATCTCATAGTAGTCTATATGGTTTGGCTGTATTTACAGTTGTATTAACAGATCCTATGATAACTACATTGGCAAGGGAGGGGCAGTGTAAGTTTAGGTGAAGCTGATAATGTAACACCAAGGAAAATTTTTTTTCTGAGGAAAATCAACACTAAAACTATTCGAGCAAGAAATAATCCAGAGCCTGGCATGGTTACAGACACCTTTAGTCCCAGCGCTTGGGAGACAGAGGCAGGTAAGCAGATCTCTGAGTTGGAGGCCAGCTTGGTCTACAAAATGAGTTCCAGGACAGCCAGGGCTACCCCTGTCTCAAAAAAGAAAAAGAAAAGGAGGGGAGGGGAAGGGAGGGGAGGGGAGGAAGCAAGCCAGGCTCCTCACATACTTGAGTGAGCCCAGCACTCTGGGTTGCAAAGACAGGTGGATCCAGGTCTGAGACTATGAGACCTGATCTACATATCCATCTGATCTACATATCCATCTGATCTACATAGCAAGTTCCAGGCAGCTAGGACTACAAAGTAAGACCATTAAAGATAATAATAACAACAATAATAGCAGCAACAGGGGTTAGGGCTATAACTCAGTGGTAGCTCATGTGCCTCTGCATGCCTAAAGACATTCATTTAAGCCCCAGAAAAAAAAAAAAGAACGGGGTGAGAAGAGGCAACACTTAACAGAAAAAAATAGTACATAAAAGTAGAGACTGGAACAGGGGTGGTAGTTTTTTCTTGTTATCCTATTTTAAAATTGAGGTAAATTTAATGGTCATAAAATAAGGAACTTAAGACAATCTCTTAGCTGTAAATAAGCTCAGCCTCTAGTCTGTTCTGATGTAAAGACTGAACTGCTGATAAAGCCAAGCTTTAAAGATTGGTATAAACATATTACAAACAGCCTTCCAGCTTGAATCTTGACCCACCACTTACTGTGAAGTGGGGCAAGTTACCTAATCAGACAGCAAGACAATCTCCTCACAGTGATTTTGCAAGGATAATAACTGAAAAACATCTGATGTACACAAGGTTGACCCAGAATGAATTTTACTACTTTCTGTGACTCTATTCCTCAGTGAGAAGCCCTCATTCTGACCCCAAGCTGTCTTGTTGGTCACAAAGCATAAGAGACATGGACAACTCAGCACATATCCTTATTCGTGCTGGAAAACTGTTCATGATGAGCAAGCAAACTTATCTTTGTATATGAAGGGCAGCATTATTCTTGTTATATGAAGAGGATTATCCCCATTATCCACATTCTGGATTATTGCCAGCTCTCAAAAATTATTCCAATTAGTCTACAACATAGGGGCAGAATAAGTTTTTCTTTTTCTTTTTTTTCATTTAAGGTCATTTTGCAGTGTTACTAAGGTCTTCAAAAAACAAAAAACAAAAAACAACCACAACAAAAAAACCCAAAACAAACAGAAACTACAATTCATCAGTCCTCATTCCCACATTTTCAATGGACTACTTCACGATCCTAACACAAGTCCTATCTGTACTGCATCAAGGGAAGAGGAAAAAAATCAGCTCAATTCAGCTAAATGAATTGTCACAGCCAATGTTTTCTTCGTTTATTACACCTAAATTCACAAGCCCCACAAAGTATAAAGATAACGCAACAAAAACAAGAGTATTAAGGGATTATTTTTATCAGTAAGTCAGTCACTGAACCAATCAAAGGTCTTAACTTTTGGGTTGATTTATGTAAGCCAAGTGGGCCTACTTTGTGCAGAGGATAACTCTGAACTTCTGATTTCATATCTCCTTCCCAAATGCTAGAGCTAATCCTTGGGATGAAAAGATATAATCCTACTCTCCATTCATGGAAAAGATAAAATGATAAAACAATTGAAAGCAACAAATAACAAAATATCTCAGAAAAATTACTGGTATAAAACAATTTTTGACACAGTATAAACTGAAGAAAATTACAAATATTGAACCCACTGAGCCTACCAGTCAACATAAAAACAATACTGCTTACAAAAAAAAAAAAAACCATTAGTCTAAAACAAGAGATCCTGCATTTGGGGGGTAGGGGCAATGACTGGAGGGGCAGCTCAATAATGGGACTTTGCTGCTCTTCCAGAGGACCCAAATTTGATCCCCAGAATTCATGTTGGACAGCTGACAATTGCTTGTAATTCCAGCTCCATGGGATTCAACACAACCCTCTTCTGGCCACCTCCACAGGCAACCCCACACATGCAGCATACACTCATATGCACATAATTATTTTTTAAAAGAGAAAGCCAAGGCTGGAAAGATTTCTCAGTGGGTAAGAGCTCTTGCTGGCAAAGGATGAAGATCTGAGTTTCACTCCCCAATACCCAAATTAAAAAAATAGGGGTATGGATGTACATGATGTAAACCCAGTATTGGGGAGCAGAGATATGCAGACCTCTGCTCAACTGCCTGACAGCCAACTTAGCTGACAAGCCACAAGCTTCAGATTCGAGAGGCCCTTTTTCAAAGCAGGTCAGCAAAGATCAACGCAGGAAGATGCCCCCCCCCCAAAAAAAAAGGAAAAAGAAGAGCCAGGCGTGGTGGTACATGCCTTTAATCCCAGCACTCGGGAGGCAGAGGCAGGTGGATTTCTGGTCTACAAAGTGAGTTCCAGAACAGCCAGAGCTACACAGAGAAACCCTGTCTCAAAAAACTAAAAAGAAAAAAAAAAAAAAAGGAAGATGCCCAAAGTCCTTCTCCAACTTCCCCATTCACAGACATGAGCACAGGCACCTGGACAGTCATATGCTTGCAACCCTCATGTATAAACCACACATACACATACACACAAAAAAAGCCTACCACTAGAAACAAAGTTTTTTATTTTGTTCTTGTTTTTTTTGTGGTTCCCTTTGGTATGTGTCATGTCTAGTTAAAGTCAAGATGTATAACGTTTCATGACAACGTCCAAAAAGCACATACTGCAAGGACTGGAGAAATAATCCTGTGGCAAAGAACTAACCTAGGATGTTGTAATCCCAGTATTGGGAGCAGAGATATGCAGACCTCTGCTCAACTGGACCAGGAAATGGATCCCTGGCACCGCAAAAATAAAAACAGCATAATTGCCTGGCAGAGGAGGACACACCTTTAATGCCAACACTTGAGTTCCAAGACTGCCAAGTCTACATAAAGAGACCCTATCACAAAAGAAAAAAGCATAATCCAAGTGTTTGATTTAAGGTACTATCTCTATTCTCTTTTCTTGACCATAGGTTTTCTAGGTTTGACTTTGTAGACCTTTTGGGAGGGTTAAGGGTTAACTACAGGCCTCTGGCATGCTACACTCCTGCCCTGTTACAGGTTTTGCTTTCTTGTGACAGGGTCAAGTTCTAGGCTAGCCTCAAAAACCAGGATCTTCTGGCCTCCATATGTGCTAGGATTATAGACACTAGCTACTATCTCTTACAATGCATTTTTATCAGCAAGTAGTTTTTTCCCTAGAACTATAAGATTTCAAGAATTATACTGTCTTCTTCCAGGAGTTTCTGGACTAGAAAGACGGTTCAGCGGTTAAGAGCACTTGCTGTTCTTGCAGAAGACAGGTTTGGTTCCTGGTACCCAAACTCAAACCATCTTCAACTCCACTTTTAGAGGCTCTAACACCCTCTTATGGCCTCTGCAAGCACCAGGCACCACCACCATGATGCACTTACAAACATTCAGGCAAACATTCACACACTTAAAAAAGAAATAAATTATTTATAAGAAACAAGCTATTCTTTTTAAAAAATATTTATTATTATACATAAGTACACTGTCGCTGACTTCAGAAGCACCAGAAAAGAGTGTCAGATCTCATTATGGATGGTTGTGAGCCACCATGTAGTTTCTGGGATTTGAATCAAGACCTTTGGAAGAGCAGTCAGTGCTCTTACCTGCTGACCCATCTCACCAGCACAAAACAAGCTATTTTTAAAACTAATACTGTGTTCTTCTGCTTTCATTTATACTAAGAAAAGCTAATATCTGCTTCAAAGTTGCTGTAAACTTGCTTTTCTTTCTTTACTTCTTCTCAGGCCTCCATCTTAAAATTGTATATCACATAAACAATAATCTGCCAAGAATAAGTTATTTCAGCAAAACTAAAAAGCTAAACTGTGGCGCGCCTCCCTGCCTCCTCCGTCGAGCAGCAAGAAAGACACGCCACCACCGGGATCTTCTCAATCAGCTTTATTCTGGAGCGCCTTGCTTGTAGTTCCCAGGGACCCAGAACAGCAGCAGAGCTGCTGCTTTTATACACTCCCAGGGAAGGGGGAGGGGTGTCATAGTGATTGCTGATTGGTGCACCAAGCCANCTTTCCCGGGAGCCGGTAGCCGGCGGCCGCTTTCCCGGGAGCCGGTAGCCGGCGGCCGCTTTCCCGGGAGCCGGTAGCCGGCGGCCGCTTTCCCGGGAGCCGGTAGCCGGCGGCCGCTTTCCCGGGAGCCGGTAGCCGGCGGCCGCTTTCGCGAGGCGCCGGTAGCCGGCAGCTTTTCCGAGGCGCCGGCTTCCTACACTAAACCATTAAAGTTCCTTTCAAAATTTAGACCTTTCAGCCTTTAAAATGGAGAAAGGAGGTCAGGTGTGAAAGCACACGTCTTTAATTTCAGAATTCCAGGAGCAGAGGCAGGTCTCTCAGTTCAGTGGCAGCCTGGTCTATATAAGAATTCCAGAGCTACGTAATGAGACCCTATCTATAAGTAAGTATATAAATAAGTAAATGTACACATCATGCATACAAATCTATACAGATACACACGCGTGCAGGCATGCTGTTGTTGCACCTGTAACCCCAAACACTTGAGAGGCTGAGGCAACATTGTTTTGAGTTCAAGACAACCGAGTGCTATGTATCTAACGCTAGGCCAGCCATGACTAAATAGTGAAACTTGAAAACAAACACAAGGAAAAGGCAACCTATAGGCAAGAAGGGAGGACTAGTTGGTACCTACTTAGTCATCTAGGTGATCGGAATTTTGAACTGACTGCGTAGTGCACATTTGAAATCCTGCCACCCCGAAGGCCAGGTCAGGACAAGAAGTTTTTCAAAGCCAGCCTACCAAACAAAACCCAGCCTCAAAACAACACAAAAACAGGCTGGGCAGTGGTGGCGCACGCCTTTATTTCCAGCACTTGGGAGGCAGAGGGATTTCTGGGTTCGAGGCCAGCCTGGTCTACAGAGTGAGTTTCAAGATAGCCAGGGCTACAGAGAAACTGTCTCGAAGAAGAAAAAAAAAAAAAAAAAAAAAAAACGAAAAGGAGGAGGAGGAAGGAGGTGTTTGAAGGAACTCTTTTAAGAGGAAGAAGGGCAGATGGTAGTGTTAAATATTTCAAAAGCATTTTCTGTGGCTGATTCTGATAGTAATTTACCAAACCGAAGTTTAAGCCTTAAAAATCAATTCATTTGAAACTTTTCATTGAAAAGTGGTTTGGAAGCAGCTGCATTCAACCCACACATTCTTTCTTGCCGACGTCCCTGATCCCAGTCACCCTCCAGTTTTCTGCTCCCAACGCGAGCTAAGGCTTGGCGGTTTCCCTCGCAGCGCCGGCTGTGTGAGCCGACCAACTTGTCATTGCTATAATTACCACACCCCCGTCAGCAGCTCCAGGCCCGCGTAGTTATGACATCTGTAAACTGCAAGCCTCCCGTCTCCACCCCCCACCGCCCTCCACACACCGGCCCCGGTGGTAACCTGCCAACTCCCCGATCGGCCCCGCACGCCTCGGCCTCAGCCTCAGCCACCGCACTCCGCGCCGCCGCCCCCGCCCTCAAGCTAGCACGGCGCGCAGACTCCAAGCCGCCGCCCGGCGCCCCGCAGTCCCCGACGCCGCTTCCACCGCCGCGCCGCGCCGCCCCGCCCCGACCGGCGTTCCTCACGGCGGGCACCAGCGTTCCCCACCCCCACCCCGCTCCGCCGCCGCGCGGCCGTTAGGACCGCCGGGCCCGTGACGCACGGGAGCGACGCGAGGGTCCGGTCCCCGGCGCGCCCGAGCCAGCTCTGGCCGCCGCCCGCGGCCGCCTTCGCCCCGGGGCCTCCCTCGGGTCCGCGGAGGGGGGGACCCAGAGCCGCCCGCCGAGGGGGAGGGGCCGCGAGGTGCCCCCACTCACCGGCTCCAGGCGACCGGTCCCGGTGCCACAACCAAGGTGGGGAAACGCTCGCTCTTTGGCCGCCCGCTGCGCCTCTTCTGCGCACAACCTTGACCAGCCGGCGCGCACCACGGCGCCACTCACCAGGCCTCGCTCGCCGCTGCCGCGCACAGAGCCGCGAGACCCAGCTCAGCCGGCGTGCGCACTGCGCGTGCGTGCGGGGGCCGGCCTGCGCGCCTGCGTGCGCTTCTCCGCCGCCTGCCGCAGGGGCTGCCGGGAAGCGGAGTCTCGGAGCGTGGACGCTCTAGGCTAGCAGCGGCCAGGGAAAAGGCAGCGGCCAGGGCGTGGGTCTCTGAGGACGAGGTTGGCAGACGTGTAGAAGTTACGGAAACAAACTTGTCCTTACTAAGCTCTTCCAGAAATGGACGGATTCCCCCTCAGATCAATATAGCTTCCCTCTTACATGGTAGGTACCTCCCAGCCGAGCATGCTTATTGGATGAATGACGGCATGGTTAGAGGCTGAGGGAGTATTACAAAATACGTCAGTGTCTCACGTTCAAAGAATTCACATGCAACCCGTTCGCAAGAACCTTCTGGGTATTCTTTTCATTTCTCGCCCATTTTCCCCGGTAATTTATTAGTATCATAAAACATTAAATCGCTTTTTGAGCCTGGTATGGAGGTAACGCACGCCTGTATTTTCAGCACTAAGAAGTCTGAGGCAGGAGAATGGCGAATTCTAGACCAGCATTACTAAGTAGAAAGACCCCCTATCTCAATAATGGCAATTTTCAACGAAAATATTTGCGTTGATCTGAGAAGGCGCGCTAAAACTAAATGTTTAGGGAAATGACTGTTACCGTTACATGATAGAATTTTTTTTTTCTTTCTGGGGAGTAGAGTGGTGGCTTCAAAGGAACACTTTAAGACAGCAAGCAGAGGTCACAGGAAAATCTCACACACAGGACACGGTTTAACAAGTCAGTTTAAAAGGAATACTGAGAGCACCGGACATGAATCAACATATTTATGAATGTAAGACGGGGAGAAAAAGGACCACATGGACTAAATCCTAGAGAATGCAATGTTGGATTCTGTTGGCTTTAGTAAACTTGACACAAACTAGAGTCAGCTGAGAAGAGGGACCCTCAACTGAAGAATTTTGCTCCCATCAGATTGGCCTGAAGGCACGTCGTCAGTGTTTTCCTGATTCACCATTAATGTGAGACTCACTGTGGGCGGTGCCACCTATGGGCTGTATAAGATAACAAACTGACAGTAAGCCCGTGGCCAAATTCCTCCATGATCTGCTTCAATTACTGCCCCCAGGTTTCTGCCTTGAATTCCAGTCTTGACTTCCCTCAAAGATGCACTGTAAGCTGAAATGCCTGCCCCCAAGTTGTTTTGGTTAGTTTTATCCTAGCAACCGAAAGCAAACTGGAACAACTTTCTCAATCCTTCAGTCCTTCTCTCCCTTTCTTCTCACTTTCTCCCTTCTGCGTCAGTATCATCATCTCCACTAACAGTGTGCTTGTTACCTGCAAGCTGAATTTGAGCACAGCAGCTTGGGAGAAAAAAATGTTCTTCTATCAGAGAGACTTAGGGGTTAGTGTTGTCAATATGACCCAAGCTACAGTCTTTTGGAAAGAGGGGACCTCAATTGAGAAAATGCTTCCAGAAGATCCAGTTGTAAGGAATTTTCTTAATTAGTGATTGATGGAGAAGGGCCCAGCCCATTGTGGTTGTTACTGTCACTGGGCTGGTGGTTCTGGATTCTATAAGAAAGAAGTCTAGGACTGGTGAGATGGCTCAACGGGTAAGAGCACCCGACTGTTCTTCCAAAGGTGAGGAGTTCAAATCCCAGCAACCACATGGTGGCTTACAACCACCCATAATGAGATCTGACGCCCTCCTCTGGTGCGTAAATAATAATAAACGAATCCTTGGACCGGAGAGAGTGACCGGAGCGAGCAGGGCTGGCCAGAGTGAGTGGAGCTGGCCGTAGTGAGCGGGGTCAATCAGAGCAAGCAGGGTTGACCGGAACAAGGGGAAAAAAAAAAAAAAAGAAGTCTACATAAGCCAGGAGGAGCAAGCCAGTAAACCACATCCCTCCATGGCCTCTGCATCAACCCCGCTGGAGGTCCTGTCCTGGCTTCCTTCAATGACTATAATGTGGCAGTATAAGCCAAATAAATCCTTGCCTTCCCCAACTTGTCTTTTCGTCACATTGTTTCATTGGCACTATAGAAACCCTAAGACAGGCAAGTATGCCTGACCATGGCTGAGTTGATGTCTGATCATTATATTCTTCTCGGGAGGGAAGACTCATTCACCCTTGTGGAGGTTGGTTATTCCCTAATCCACCCTTACTCCCAAGCAGATTTGGTCCTTGAGAGTCCTAACCAAAAGTCAGAGGTATCCTCTAGGTCTCTTCTCTTTGGCAGGGCCTCCTCAGCCCCCTGAGACAGACAAAATTTTGCTCAGTGTCTTGGCCTTTGCTTTTACAATCCTCAGTCACTGAGTGCTTGGGAAAGCAACGACAAGTGTTGGGCTCTCTTCGGTGTCTTGCACTACCTCAGTACTTCTTCATTAAGGTTTTTAGTACTGGAAGGGTTGATCCACCTCCACTACAGTAGACAACAGCTGCATACTGCCTTTACACAGAAACATAATGCCTGCACACATCTGGTCTTTTATGTTTCTCTGTTTTTTATTTTGAGAGATACAAAAAGTAACAGTATTCAACTATTATTAATATTCTCATATATATACTGTGTAGAAGGAAACTGTCTTACCTTAGCACATTGAATCACTTTATAGGACATTGCATCATGTTTAAGAGTCTCATGCCTGCATGTATATATGTATGGCATATGTGTGAATGTCTGGTACCTGCAGAAATCAGAAGGTACCAGATCTCTTGGAACTGCAATTGCAGACAGTTGTGAACTGTCATGTGGTTAATGAGAGGCAAACCAAGGTTCTTAGCAAGAGCAGCAAGTGCCCTTAACCACTGAGCCATCTCTCCAGCCCCAGGACACTGTGTCTTCAATATCACTCGATATGACCGGCAGAGGTCTAATATAACACTCCTCCGACCCAGCCACTACTGTGATCTCTGATTCTTAGTGCTGCTCTGTATAATCTCCACCTGTATTAGTCAGGGTTCTCTAGAGTCACAAAACTTATGGCTAGTCTCTATATAGTAAAAGAATTTATTGATAACTTACAGTCTGCAGTCCAACTCCCAACAATGGTCAGTAGCAGCTGTAAATGGAAGTCCAAGGATCTAGCAGTTGCTCAGTCCCACACGGCAAGCAGGCAAAGGAGAGAGAGACTTCCTTTTTTCCAATGTCTTTATGTAGGTCTCCAGCAGGTGTAGCCCAGATTAAAGGTGTGTGCCACCACACTTTTAATCCCAGATGACCTTGAACTCAGAGATCTCCCTGTCTTAATCTTCTGGAATCCATAGCCACTATGCCTCAAGACCTCCATACCAAGATCCAGGTCAGAAACTTGTATCTCCCAGCCTCCAGATTAGGATCACTGGTAAACCTTCCAATTCTGGATTGTAGTTCATTCCAGATATAGTCAAGTTGACAACCAGGAATAGCCACTACAGGGAGTATTACTTGTAGGTTTGGCCTAGTTGAAGGAAGTATAACTGTAGAGGCTCGCTCTTAGGCCTCCTGTGCTCAAGCACTACCCACTGAGGAATTCCAGGCTCCTAGCTGCAAGATGTTGAACAATGTGCTTCTCCAGGACCCTGCTGGCCTGCATGCTGCCATGCTCTCTGCCATGATAATGGATTAAACCTCTGACACCGTAAGCCAGCCCCAATTAAATGTTTCCCTTTATAGGAGTTGCTTTGGTCATGGTGTCTCTTCACAGCAATAAAACCCTAAGACACCCTCCCAGCCAAAAAAAAAAAAAACTGCAAGAAAACAAATGGGTGTTAAGCCACTATGCTTGTTCATTACACAGAAATCACAAACTAAACTAATATACTGAGTATTGTTGGGTTATTTCACCATGATAGAGCCTACAAGCAGTGTATAGATTCTTTTCCACACATGCTTGTGAACATTTGGAATATAATGTGCATATACACTTATCTCACAGCTCATCGTCTCTTTGTAAAATATTTATTTTATATATGTTACTACTTTTATCATTCTCTTTTTTTTTTTTTTTTTTTTTGGCTTTCTTCTATGAAATTAAAACCCAACTGACCACATACATACTGATACTGTTTTGAAAAACAACTAGAAAACTTCAGGTGGAAAATAGAAGATAGCTTGGTCAGGAAAGTACTGGCCACTAGAGTCTGAGAACCTGAGTTCAGTCCCAGCATCCAAGCAAAAAGCTAGGTATGTTGATTTGGGCTTTTAATCCCAGCTCTGGGGAGACAGAGCCAGGAGCATCCCTGGGGCCTGCTGGTCAGCCAGCCTGGACTAATGGCCTACTCAGCATACCCCAGATCTCGAGGAGAAATGTCCTCTCAAAAACAAAACAAAAACCCTGTCTCAAAAAAACAAAAAAACAAAAAACTGAGATGGACAGTTCCTAAGGAACCACACCTAAGGTTGCCCACACAAATGCACGTACTTTGACATGGGGGCACACACCTTTAAGACCAGCACTCTTAGAGATAGAAGCAGGAAGATCTATGGCCTGCATAGTAAGATCCTGTTTCAAAACCTCTGCAAGTAGAGCTGGAAAAAATCCTGCCAACCTAACAGATATAGAAATAAATTAAAAAGGGGGCTGGTGAGATGGCTCAGCGGGTAAGAGCACCCGACTGCTCTTCCGAAGGTGCTGAGTTCAAATCCCAGCAACCATATGGTGGCTTACAACCACCCGTAATGAGATCTGACGCCCTCCTCTGGTGCGTCTGAAGTCAGCTATAGTGTACTTATGAATAATAATAAATAAATCCTTGGACAGGAGAGAGCAGGGACTGAGCAAGTGGGACCGACTGGAGCGAGCGGGGCCGAGCGGGGCAGGCCGGAGTGAGCGGGGTTGACAGGACGGAGGGAAAATAAAAGAAATAAATAAAAAACAGTAAAAATGTGGATTTATGTTATTACTCAAACATAAATATAGAAATAGACATTTTAATTAATAATGAATAAATAAATTAATTACAGGCATGCAGTGGCAGTGCATGCCTTTAATTCCAGCACTCAGGAGACACAGGCAGAACTGAGTTCCGGGACAGCCTGGTCTACAGAGTGGGTTCCAGTATAGCAGGACTACATAGGAGAAATCCTATCTCAAAAAAACCAAAACAATGACAAGGAAGGAAGGAAGGAAGGAAGGAAGGAAGGAAGGAAGGAAGGAAGGAAGGAAGGAAGGGAGAGAAAGAAAGAGAGAGAAATATACTTGTAATTATATAATCTACTATATTTCCTTTTTGTTACATACATCCTGATACTAAAAACAACATAGCGACAGGCCTAGTTAAAAATGGCAGCTAGTCGGGCTGGTGAGATGGCTCAGTGGTTAAGAGCGCCGACTGCTCTTCCAAAGGTCCCGAGTTCAAATCCCAGCAACCACATGGTGGCTCACAACCATCCGGAACGAAATCTGATGCCCTCTTCTGGTGTGTCTGAAGACAGCTACAGTGTACTTACATATAATAAATAAATAAATCTTTAAAAAAAAAAAAAAAAATGGCAGCTAGTAGCAGGGCAGTGGTGGCACATGCCTTTAATCCCAGCACTCTGAAGGCAGAGGCAGGCGGATTTCTGAGTTTGAGGTCAGCCTGGTCTACAGAGAGAAACCCTGTCTCGAAAAACAAAACAAAACAAAACAACAACAACAAAGGCAGCTAGTAGTAAGTACAGGAATTAAGTAACAGGTATAACAAAAGTGTGGTAATATTTTATAATGCTTCTATCCCTTTGCTTCAGCAACTTATTTTAATTCTTGGTTGCCCATTTAAACTTTGTAGGATATATTACTCAATATTCTTTCTGCACACTAGTTTTTATGCAGTGGTGTTGGGGAATCAAGCCCAGGGCTTCACACATGCTATGTAAGTACATAACCAACTAAGCTCAGCCTCTTTTTTTTTTTTTTTAGTCCCAAATGCTGGTACTAAAGGCGTGCACCACCACGCCCGGCTTAAACTCAGCCTCTTAGTCTGTACTTTAAAGTATATAAATATAAGAAGAGTATAAGCACACTAGAAGAACTAATTAAATACATAGGATCTGTATTAAATTTAAAAAATTATGTATTTCTGTCCTGAGAAGGTGGAGTGTTTTTATTCTTTCTGTTTCCTTTTCCATTAACACTTCCATGAACTGCCTGGAGCCTTCAGGGGAAATCAACCTCTCTCTGTCTCTCTCTGTCTCTCTCTGTCTCTCTCTCTCTCTCTCTCTCTCTCTCTCTTTCTCTCTCTTTCATGTAATGGTAAAGTTGAATATAGTCAAATATGAAATTTTGACTTGCAGCTCTGCATAGGCTGTGGTTCCTATAGTCACTGCAAAGTAATGACATCAAGCTAAATTTGCCCTCAAACAGTACACAAACAGTACTGAAGGTCTTACTTACTGACAAAGCAGGGTAGAAGCTTCTGTAAGGGCATTCTGATGCCCATTATATGTCACCGTAAGTTAAACATATTTTCTAGGGCTAGGATATTGTCAGTGGTAGAGTACTTACCTAGCATGCCTAAGACCGTAGGTTCAGTCCCTAGGACCACAAAATAATAATAACACCCACCATACATAAAACCTCTTTCCATGAAGAAAATTGTTAAGCACAGACACAATCTGAAGTTGCAAAGTTGGAGTTAAATTTTAAATAAGTTTAAGTAAAGAAACTTAGGAAGAACATTTTACCTTGCTTGTCTTTTTCTAATGACTTTTTATTTTTTTTTAATTTATTTTTATTTTATTTATTTATTTATTTGGTTTTTCGAGACAGGGTTTCTCTGTGTAGTCCTGGCTGTCCTGGAACTCACTCTGTAGACCAGGATGTCCCCAAACTCAGAAATCTGCCTGCCTCTACCTCCCAAGTGCTGGTATTAAAGGCTTGTGCCACCAAGCCTATTTTTTTTTTAAGATTTATTTATTTATTATATGTAAGTACACTGTAGCTGTCTTCAGATACTCCAGAAGAGGGCATCAGATTTCGTTACAGATGGTTGTGAGCCACCATGTGGTTGCTGGGATTTGAACTCACGACCTTCGGAAGAGCAGTCAGTGCTCTTAACCTCTGAGCCATCTTGCCACCCCCAACCAAGCCTATTTTTATTTTTACAGTAACACTTTTTTTTATTAGATATTTTCTTTATTTACATTCCAAATGTTATTCCCTTTCCTGGTTTCCCCTCCAAAAACCTCTCTATCCCCTCTCCCCTCTCCCTGCTCACCAACCCACCCACTCTTGCTTCCTGGTCCTGGCATTCCCCTATACTGGGGCATAGAACCTTCACAGAACTAAGGACCTCTCCTCCCATTGATGACTGACTAGGCCATCATCTGCTACATATGCAGCTATCTAATGAGTTTTTTGTTTTTGTTTTTGTTTTTTTTTTGAGACAGGGTTTCTCTGTACAGCCCTGGCTGTCCTGGAACTCACTTTGTAGACCAGGCTGGCCTCGAACTCAGAAATCTGCCTGCCTCTGCCTCCCGAGTACTGGGATTAAAGGCGTGTGCCACCACGCCCGGCTCTAATGAGTTTTTAAGATATATTTATTTTATATATGTGAGTACACTGTCGCTGACTTCAGACACAGAAGAGAGCAGCAGATCCCATTACAGATGGTTGTGAGTCACCATGTGGTTGCTGGGAACTGAACTCAGGACCTCTGGAAGAGCAGTCAGTGCTCCTAACCACTGAGCCATCTCTCCAGACCATCTGAGGACTTTTTTTTAAAGTGTAGAACTAATCCTATTTCCAAAATATTAATTAATCCTTCCCCATTGCGTTTCACCACAGTAACACTGAACAGCTCAGTCAGCCCTCCCCTTTCTGTGTTCCACATGGCTTCTTCACAGACCTCTCATTCTTAGCTCAGTCAACACAAGCAGCCACACTGTCTGACAACCGCTCACCCTTTGGCTGTTCTTTTTTATTACTATTTGTCTTAGTTAGGGTTTCATTGCCGTGAAGAGACGTGTGACCAAGGCAACTCTTACAAAGGCAAACATTTAATTGGGACTGGCTTACATTTTCAAAGGTTTAATCCATCATCATCATGGTGGGGAGCATGGCATCCTGCACGAAGACTTGGCGCTGGAGGAGCCAAGAGTCCTACATGTTGATCAGAAGGCAGTCAGGAGGAGAATCCCTTCCGCACTGGGCAGAGCTTGAGCGTAGGATCTCAAAGCCCACCCCTACAGCGATGCTCTTCCTCCCAGACCACGCCTCTTAACAGTGTCACGCCCTGTGGGCCAAGCATTCAAACCATGAGTCTGTGGGGGCCAAACCTATTCAAACCACTACACTATTACATTTACTTTTATTGGAAGAGGGTTGTGGGAGTTGTGTGGAAGTCATACAACTTGAAGGAATCAATTCTCTCCTTGAATCAGGTGACCACCCAGGGATCAAACTCAGGTCATCAGGCTTGGCAGCAAGTGGCTTTACCTACAGAGCCATCTCACCAGCAGCCTCACCCACATTTTTTTTTTAATGTGTATGTGCTAGAGATTGAACCTACAGCTACGTACAGGAGAGGCAAGCACTCTATCACTGAGTACATCTCTAGCTGTACTGCAATATAGTCTGTTTGGGGGAAAGACAAGAAAAAAAAAAAAAAAAAAAACAGCTGTGTTCCACAAACAGACCCAAAACTCCGTAAGCAGTAAGTCTGAGATTTCTATACCTAGAAATGGTTGGCTTAGGAGTGAGTATTACAGGCTCTCAATGGTCCATTGTCTTGGCCCTGTGGAGTTCCTTACCTTGTGTTGATGGACTCAGCTACGGCAGACCCAGAATGGGACCTCTCAAGTAAAGGACCAGGACAGAGACCTTTCAAACCAAGAGTATGAAGCCCAAATTTTAGGACAATAGTACCATATAATAGAATAAGCATGTTTCTTACAGAGAGAATACAGCTTAAGGTAAGAGCAGAGGGAAGGTTTTTTTTTTCTTAAGACTTATTTATTATTATATCTAAGTACACTGTAGCTGTCTTCAGACACTCCAGAAGAGTGCATCAGATCTCATTACAGATGGTTGTGAGCCACCATGTGGTTGCTGAGATTTGAACTCAGGACCTCTGGAAGAGCAGTCACAGTGAGCCATCTCTCCAGAGCCAGAAGGTTCTTATGAGGAGTTGAAGATTGAACAGTGAGAGGTCAGAGGTTTAGAATTACAAATAAATATGAACGAGGAAGTAGGCAATATATAGATGGTAAGATCAGCCTCTCTATTACAAATAGCACCTTAAAGTCAAATTCAGGCACAGCGAGGTGGATTCAGCCTCTCTCTTTCAGATTTAGGCCATATAAGAGCTATCCTCTGACTATGACATGCTTCTAGCTCTGCTCCCCCCTTACCTTCTGGTGGTCTCTGTTCCTCCTGAAGCTTCTTCCGAGTCCTTGATGTGTTTGTCCTGCTCTCACCTGTAATCCTCCTCTAACTGTATCTATTCATATTGGTTCGTGTGTCCATATCTGCCTGATTATTCAGGATAAAATGTTATGGGGATATTTGTCTCAGCATCCAGAAAATGACTAAAGCACTTGTAGGAACCAATCAACACTTGTCGAGTTAATCCTTAAGCCACGTAGTGGTTAAATGGCATTGGATTTTTGTTTGTTATGGAGAGGGTGAGTGTTTTGTTATTCCATGACAGGGTTTCTCTGTATAGCCTTGGCTGTCCTGAAACTCCCTCTGCAGACCAGGCTGGCCTTAAACTCAGAGATCTTTCCCGCCTCTGCCTCTCAAGTTCTGGGACTAAAGGTGTGCCCCACCATACCCAGCATCGAGTGACATTGTTTGGTATGACTAAACCCTTGATGTCCCTTGAGTTTGCATCATTCCATTTCACACATACACGATTCACAGCCAGTTACTCAGACAAAGGTGATTTATTTGGATATCCAAAGCATTTTATAAAATTACATAGAAAACCTGAAATCACCCTGTTGTCCTAGTTTGTGCTATCATTTTAGAAAATAACAGGCTTGAAAAAAATATCCTTGTTCTATATAAAGTATTCTTGCTGTCACCTATAGGAAAGGAGATCAAAGATGTCAAGTAGAAAAGACAGTGAGGAAGTTTTAGCGGGCATCTGCCCAGTCAAGCCCAGAGGTAAAGGGGCTGTGATGGTAGTGTGTGGTTGGTGCCTTTAGTGACCCCGTCATTCTGAACAGGTAACCTGTTATTTATCATTTTGTCAGTTCTCTCAAGCCCTTCTGCTTGTTAAAATGATGTAGACACTAAACAGAGCTGCCATTTGAGACCCTTCCCCAGGACTGCAGCGAAGAGACCATTCCTGGTCCTGATGTGTAGCCCTGCGACCACATCTGATGCTGTGAGAATGTCCTGTCCTGTGTGCAAGTCCACATGTACCGGGGCATGGCCTGCATGCCATTAAAAATAACAATGGTTTCAGGGCTGGAAACATTGTCAACTACACTGTCATTGACTTCTAAGGCCCCAGGACTCAATGGCGGAGGGATGATATTTGAAGAATTACCCTGACAGAAGGACCCTGTGAGTACTTCTGCCTCAAACACATAGATTAGCTTATCTGTGCTTGAGGTTTTCCTGACCTGGTCTGCTAGTTTTTTGAGGCTCTTGGTGAAATATATGCCGGCTCCATAAACTGGGTCTGAAAGAGAAAAAATAATATGTTCTGGTAGATGATATCTATTTGGGTGTTAATATGTATCCTCTCTCTAGACATTTACACAATTGATGTCCTCCACCGTAAGTTGCTCCCCTGAGACAATATCACTGATACCATCATCAACAGTTTTTATGTTGGAACACACAATTAGAATTTACAGAGAAGTAGCTGGCTTTCAAAGCAATTTCACATTGATTAGATTCAATTAACCTGTAATTTGGGCAATATTTTCATTTAAAGCATGAAAATCTAGATTCGGAGAAATTATGATTCAAGTCAATATTAACCAGGCAGTTGGCATCAGTAAGGAAATGTGTTTTTCTTAGAACATTGGCAGGCTACACAAGCCACAAATAGGTCTATCTATCTCTACAGCTACTGAGACGACAGTCTTTAAATAGCATCCAGTAAGAACAGGCGGCACTAGGACAGGAGGATAGTTGAGTTTGAGGCCAGCCTATGCTACAAAGGCAGCATGAAAATCAAAAAGAGAAAGAGGAGTGGGCAAGAAGGCAGAGTCCTGGGGGCTGGTGAGATGGCTCAGTGGTTCGGAGCACCAACTGCTCTTCCGAAGGTGATGAGTTCAAATCCCAGCAACCACATGGTGGCTCACAACCATCCGTAACGAAACCTGATGCCCTCTTCTGGAGTGTCTAAAGACAGCTATAGTGTACTTACATATAATAAATAAATATATCTTAAAAAAAAAAAAAAAAAGAAGGCAGAGTCCTGGACATTGTAAGAGAAACAATGGAAATGGTTTTGGTTTGTTCAAGAAGAGCAACCTTTGTTTAGGAGAACATAGTCCTTATATCCCTTGCAAGGTATCCTAGTCTCTAACTGTGGCCTGGTACAATGTAACGCCCACTAAGTGTTCATTGCTTTGAACTAGATTTATACCTATTATAGTATACCAGAAAAGTAGCCCTTCTTCACCGTAAAGGGACTTAATGAAGCTTAGTGACATGTATTAGCACCACAGGGCCATGGCTCGGTCCTCAGCAGTGAAAACATGATGTCGAGGGAACACACTAAGGCCTCTTTGAAGCGCTAGTGTCATTGCTCCTTCCTATGCCTTCTACACTGAACCAAATACTGCCTTGGGCTCTGGAGCAGCCCTGGGAATCAGAAATGCAATATAAGCCACATGAGACACTTCAATAGTTTTATAGTAGCCACACTAAAAAAAAATAATAATAAAATAAAATAAAATAAAAATAAGGAGTCAGGCATAGTGGTGCACACCTTTAAGCCTAGCACTCAGGAGGCAGAAGCAGGCAGATCTCTTGTGAGTTCCAGGCCAGCCTGGTCTACAAATTGTGGAGAGCCTTTAAGGGGCCGCGTAACAGGAATCTGACATTGGCCAAGGACAAGGAAAGGGGGCTTCAGGCAGGAATCTAACATTAGGACATGACAAGGAAGTAAGTTCAGGCAAGAATCTGATTTCAGAGTGGAACAAAGAAGTAGGTTTCAAGCATGAATATGACTTTAGACTAGGACTGGAACATAGGCTCAGATATCTTGATCATCCTGGTAAGCCCTTAGAAACAGCAACGGGAGTGACCATGGGACTTTGTTAATTGCCTTGCTTGCTGCTCATTGTACTACAGGCCCTTAATAATTACATATAATTAAAATGGTATAAAAGTGGATTGGGAAAAAATAAACCCGCCTCAGCCTCAGGACTGGCAGGGGTCACGCACGCTACAATGTTGTCCAATTGTCTTTTTTCTTTTTAATCCTCACTCCTGCACTGGAGAACCTGTTGGCTGACTGAGGGAGCAGGCTTGGTCAACAAATCAAGTTCCAGGCCAGCCAAGGCTACACAGAGAAACCCTGTCTCAAACAACAACAGCAATAACGTGAAATCAAATTATTAAAGTATCATTTTAATATCTAATTATCAGTATAACAGATCACTAGGAAGGGGCCTGGGGAGATGGCTCAGAGATTATAAGTCCTTGTTTTTCAGAGGGCCCAGATTCAGTTTCAAGCACCTGTATTGTGGCTCACAACCATACATATCTCCAGTTCCAGGGGATCTTCTGACCTCCACCAGGCACATGTATAGTGTAATGCATATACATTCATGCAGGAAAAAGACAACTGCACATAAATTAAATCCTTTAAAAAGTTGTATACTTAAAAAATTTTTTCATTAAGGAGATACTTTATGTTTATAGTAGGCTTTGAAATCCAGTATCTATTTTATTTATATTTACAGTACATTTCAATTCAGATTAGCCAAATCCTGTATTCAGTAGCCAGGGGTTGCTGGAAGCCGCCACACTGAACAATTAATTCATGATAAAGGGCTATGGTGATATTTCTGTTCTGAAAACATCACTAAGAGATCTCCCTGAAATGTAAACACAGAAGAGACAGTGCCAAAATAATAGTAGTCTGAGATGAAAAATAAATGAAAGTTTCATTGCAAGAGCTTCTTTTTGAATATTGGCTCAAGGACAAAAGAGATAAAGCTGAGAACAAAGCCTCTTAATAAATATATCCATATATGTTAATATATGTGTGTATATATGAGATATTTATTGTTAATTCAGGAATATTTATATTTAATAAGGAAATCATGGTCTTAAAATTCTAGCTTCCATAGTTTAGTTGTAGGAGAAGGTTTTATTCAACAAAAGGCTGAGAACCTGAAGGACTGAAAACATGTTTTTGTTGTTGTTGTTTTGATTTTAAACTATAAATGACAGGAAAATAAAGCATGATCTTTTTTTTTTTCTTTTTTTCTTTTTTTTTTTTTTTTTTTTTTTTTTTTTTTTTTTTTTTTTTTTTTTTTTTTTTTTTTTTTTTTTTTTCCGAGACAGGGTTTCTCTGTGTAGCCCTGGCTGTCCTGGAACTCACTTTGTAGACCAGGCTGGCCTTGAACTCAGAAATCCGCCTGCCTCTGCTTCCCGAGTGCTGGGATTAAAGGCGTGCGCCACTACGCCCGGCAGCATGATCGTTTTTTTAGAGCACTTTTCTTAGTTCAAATATCCTTTCTTCCAGCTGGTAGAACTAAAATCAGAAGACCTGTAACTTGTTCTGAATCAGAGACTGCAACTATCCCCCTCCCCAGCCTAACACCCCCTTTTTATCTCCGACCAACATCCTAAGCCTGTCTGCCCAGACAGGGGGCCTCCCACTGTCTCTGGAGCTCACTCCCGCACCGTGTCCTGTGAGCCCACAGACTCCCACTGCCGAGCCTGCCTGCTGTCTTGACTTGAAGCTCAGCAAGTATAACGTTCCCTCCATTTCCACTTCCTCCCTCCAGGCCAATGCACAGACTCCCAGCCTGTCTGCCTGCTCTATGATTTTCTCTGGCTCCAACAAAGTAATCTTTGAGTTCCCTGCCGAGTCCATTTTTAAAATTGTTTTATTGATGTTACCAGGCTCCTGCAAAAGGGATCCTGTGTCCCCTTGTGGGATCATGAGGACATGAACTTGACCTCAAATGAATCCTCCTACTTGCTGGATTTTTCTTTTCTTTTTAGATTTATTTATTTATTATATGTAAGTACACTGTAGCTGTCTTCAGACACTCGAGAAGAGGGCATCAGATTTCATTACAGATGGTTGTGAGCCACCATGTGGTTGCTGGGATTTGAACTCGGGACCTTCGGAAGAGCAGTCGGCGCTCTTAACCACTGAGACATCTCGCCAGCCCCTGGATTTTTCAATTTTGTGTGTGTGTGTGTGTGTGTGTGTGTGTGTGTGTGTGTGTGTGTGTGTGTGTGTCTGTAGATTTCACTTATTTATTTTCTATGTGTCCGTGTGATTGTTTGTGTACATGTTTGTATGCCATGTGCATGTAGTGTCCACAGAGGCCAGAAGAGGGCACTGTATCCCCCTGGGACTGGGGTTACAGATGGTTGTGAACCAGGTAGGTTCTTGAAATCAAACCTGGGTCCTCTGCAAGAGTCACAAGTGCTCTTAACCACTGAGCTCTCTGAATTTCTAAAGGAATCATATTGCTGAAGAACTGTAATCTGGTTACAATAATCTGAGCATGTTCTAGCCTGTGAGGAAGTCCAATGGCAGTCCCCTCTCTAGGCAGTAGACTTAGAAAGGGACAAAGGTTATATAGAGAGCAATCCTGCCCAGCAGCACACAGTAAGTGTTCTGTGTTCTCCCTCTCCTGTTTCAAAATGGGAGTTATCACTACACCTCTCCCCATCCAATTCATACCAGTAGCTAATAAGTAAGAGGGGACACTTTATCTGCCAGATTATACCTGCTTCATTGACAGGAAATAGAGGACAGAAGGGCTCAGCATGATGGTACAATGCCTTAAATCCCAGGAACAGTACCAGGGAAGGGAGGCTGCAGGCAGATCTCTGTGAGTTACAAGACAGCCAGGACTACATAGATTCTGTCTAAAAAAGGTAGAGCAGGGCACAAGATACAAGTTTCAGTCACTCCAGAAGAGGGCATCAGATCTCATTACAGATGGTTGTGAGCCACCATATGGTTGCTGGGATTTGAACTCTGGACCTTTGGAAGAGCAGTTGGCGCTCTTAACCACTGAGCCATCTCGCCAGCCCCAAGATACAAGTTTCTTCAAGTTACTTTCTTAAGTAACTAAGTTACTTTAAAGTAACTGTTAGCTTCTAACTGAGGAAGGAGGAGTTGGTATAGATAATTTTGTTGAAATGAGAAAGGTAAGGAAGGGACACATCAAGATGCTCTCTGCAGATAGGATAGCTAGAATACAGAAGAAACAGGAACAAGGTTCAAACCAGAACCATAGATCCTGCTGTCCATACTCGCATCAATGTATGGCACACAAACAAAAGACAGAAAAGATAAAAGAGCGACCATTTCTAGAAGACTTCACCCCTGAAGCCCAGGGTAGAAGGACTCCTTCCCCACAGCTATTCACTGACTCTGCTAGCCTGTGCCCATGTAGGCAGCCCTGAAGACACGCCCAGAGGACAAGCCTGACGCCTACCATAGGAGGTCGAGTACAGCCTGTGGAAACCGACTCTGCACACGGCATTGCAGAACTGATGTGGGACCTGCTGAAACAACCTTTGGCTCCCAGATCCCTTTGGCGTCCTCTCTTCCATCATTTTCTTCTTCTCTTGGAAGGCAGCCAGCAGCACCTTATTGTCTATCTGCTCCACCTATAAGCAAAGAAGAGAATTGATGCTCTGAAAAATGGCTACTTAAATTGTTTCCGGCACTGCTTGAAAGATACATGTGCTACGTGGATAGAATATATGAAGCTTGCTTTTCAGTTCTCTCCTAATTTGGCTTCTCTCTTTCTCTTCAAAATATACCTACCTGCCTTTTCAATAAGTGCATTTAATAATGTCAGTTGTATGCCTATAGACTCAGAAGTAGAGACAGGGGGGTCAGAAAGAGATCAAGGACAATCTCAGCTACATAGGCGAGTATGAAGCTAGCCTGGGCTATGTAAGACTGTCTCAAAAGAAAGTAATTTAATAAAAGTTCACAGGCTTGGGGAATGGCTCAATTAGTTGGTAAAGTGCTTGAAAACATGAGTTCAATCCTCAGACTCTACATCTTAAAAAGCCACACAAGCCGGGCGGTGGTGGCACACGCCTTTAATCCCAGCACTTGGGAGGCAAAGGCAGGCAGATTTCTGAGTTTGTGGCCAGCCTGGTCTATGAGGTGAGTTCCAGGACAGCCAGGGCTATACAGAGAAACCCTGTCTCGAAAAACAACAACAAAAAGCCACACATATGACATGTGCTTGTAATCCCAGCACTGGGGATGACACATGTCCCTGGGGCTCACTGGCCGGCCAAGCTTGCCCAATTAGCAAGTTCCAAGTAAAAGCGAGAGACCCCGTTTTAGTTACTATTCTATTGCTGTGAAGAGACATCATGTCCAAGGCATCTCTTATAAAAGACTGCATTTAACTAGTACTTGCTTACAGGTTTTGATGTTTGGTCCATCATCATAATTAAAGGAAGCAGGCATGTATGAGAAGAATAACAAAGACCTAGACAGGCTGGCATAACTTTTGAAACCTCAAAGCCCTCTCCCAGTGACCCCACTTCCTCCAATAAGACCACACCTCCAAACCCTTCTGAAATAGTTACACTAACTAGGGACCAAGCATTCTAATGTATGAGCCTCATTTGAACCACCGCAGACCCTGTCTCAAAAAACCAAGGCGAGCAGTGGAAGGAGAGTCCTAAGGCAGGATAAAAGCTAAGGTTTCCTAACCTCCACATATTAGAGACCTCAAATATTAGTCTTTCCTGACAGTCTTTTATGAGAAGGAACTCAAATCTTTTTATCTCCTCTACCTGGTAAGACTTTTATGCAAAATGCTTTAATCCCCTACCCCATAAAACTTTTTATTTACAAAGGCCAGGCAACTAGGAGCTTAAGTAATTTAGGCACTGGCCCTCCCCTACCCCCATTTCCTTCATCTCCTTCTCACTGTTTCTTTTAAAGCTAGCCAAGCCAGCAACCCCCTGTCAGTGGGGACAGGCCAGTCTCCACCTCTGTTAGAATGTAACCAAGTGCTCCCCCACCCACAGTCTCCACCTGTGTTAGAATGTAACCAAGTGCTCCCCCACCCAGTCTCCACCTGTGTTAGAATGTAACCGAGCGCTCCCCCACCCAGTGAGTTGGCTCTTCCGCTCTCGCTCTCTCGGAGTAGCGTGCACCCTGCTGATGAGAACTGAAGTTCTGCCTTGTTCAGACACTTTAACTGGAGAAGCATCTTTATTTCGACAGCATACACACAGCATGCCTACCCTGCTTCACACACAACTCCACTGTGTCATTAGAATGTGCAGTCACTGGTACGGAAATGACCTACAGGCATAGTATCTATCCCATAAAAGCTAATGGTTTAGTGAGATAAAAGTGGGTTAAACTGAGGTAGCACGGCAGGCTAAAACACCTTAGTGGTCAACGACAGGTAGACACTTCCTCATAAATCTTGAATCTGTGCCTCTACTTGTCTTGACATCATGTCTGCCTCCTGATTCCAACTCTACCCTTCAAGGCCTGTATTCCCACCCAGTCTTATTCCAGACTCCAGGTGACTGAGTGGCTGAGTCCTCGGCAGGAGAATTTTCATTTCGGCTACAGAACCAGTTAACAGCTAGGTAAACCAGAGCCTTCTTTCATTAGATATACCTGCACAACCCACAAGCCACACTTTTCAAAGTGTTTCTTTTGGTCTTGAAGTTCCTGAGTTAAAGGTGCTGGGTATCTTTGAAATGTGTACGGTTCTTCCATTTCATCCAGTTTTTCTTGCTGGTTGGACCCCTGTCCTAAAATAATGAGTAAGAAAAAAACCTTGTTTCAATGCTCCATGAACATGGGGGGGTGGAGAATATGTTAATTCTTTTTTTTCTCTTTCTCTATCTACATGTACACTTGCATGCCAGAAGGGGGCATCAGATACCATTATAGACAGTTATGAGTCACATGTGGTTGCTGGGACTTGAACTCATGACCTCTGGAAGAGCAGACAGTGCTCTTAACCACTGAGCCATCGCTCCAGGCCCAAAACAGATTTTTTTTTTTTTTTTTTTTTTTTTTTTTTTTTTTTTTTTTTTTTTTTTTTTTTGGTTTTTCAAGACAGGGTTTCTCTGTATAGCCCTGGCTGTCCTGGAACTCACTTTGTAGACCAGGCTGGCCTTGAACTCAGAAATCCCCCTGCCTCTGCCTCCCAAGTGCTGGGATTAAAGGTGTGCGCCACCACGCCCGGCCCAAAACAAATTCTTAAGGGGCAGTAGTGGTGCACACCTTTAATCCCGGCAATCAGGAAGCAGAGGCAAGTGGGTATTGCAGTTATATGCATGCCTGGTATATGCGTGCCTGGTATATGCATGATGGTGAAATAAAGAGGTTGAGCCACCTTGAGCTTGAGGCTAGCCTGGTCTACAGAGTGAGTTCCGAGACAGTCAGGGCTACACAGAGAAACCCTGTCTCAAAACCAAAACCAAAACCAAATCAAAACAAAACAAAACAAAACAAAAAAACAGAAGCCCTTGATCTTCCTTTGGTCCTAAAGGTATCTACAACAAAACAGAAGCTTGCTACCTCTGCATTTCATATTTGTCTCTTTTATTCCAGGCCTAAGTGCACACACATGTCTATTAATAAGGAATATCAATATAGTTGACATCCCACAGAATAACAGAATTTCAAAATTATCCTCTCTTAACACAAACTTTGACCTAAAAGAGGACATTTGTTTGAACAACATGCCTAGGCTTCTACCAAAAATGCCACTTTGCAGGAGACTTCCATGACTCTACACTGCTAATCCTGGGCCTCTTGAGCTAACACCAATATCAGGCAAATATCCAAGTTCATTTTGTATCAAAAACAATATGAAAAACATTAATTTTGGTTCTCATGTGTGTGCCTGGTAGCAGCAGAGAGGTAAGAAGAGAGATCACATGCTCTGGAGCTAGAGTTAAAAGGTGGCTGTGAGATGGTTCTGGGGACAAAACCCAGGTTCTCTGTAGAATCAACTCGTGCTTTAACTGTCATTTCTCAAGCTTCTGTTTTTGTTTCTTTTTTTTTTTGGGGGGGGGGGTTTCGAGACAGGGTTTCTCTGTATAGCTCTGGCTGTCCTGGAACTCACTCTGTAGACCAGGCTGGCCTGGAACTCAGAAATCCGCCTGCTTCTGTCTCCCGAGTGCTGGGATTAAAGGCGTGCACCACCACGCCCAGCTCATTTTTGTTTCTTAAGAAGGGGCCTCATGCAGCCCAGCCTGGTTTGAAATCTGCCATGCAGCAAAGGATGACATTGAACTCCTGATTCTTTGCCCATACCTGAGTCCAGTCACATCATGTGCCACTACAGCTCATTAGCCCTGTACTCTTTATTTCTTCCTCTGGTTGGCTGCCATTTATTCAGTTTCCTATTCACCAGACCTCCTCCAAGAAGGCTTGTCCTGGGCTCTCAGGTGGGCACAAAGTGTCCTTTGTACTCCCAGAGCAAGGCCACCTTCCTCTGTCATAGCTCACCTGTTACCTTATCAGTATCCTCAGACACTGCAGGAACAATGTCCACGGTGTTTATCAGCAATATCTAGCACTATGCAGTATATAGTAGGTCAATAAATGAACGGAATAATCTGTCTTCCAGGATGACATATGATTTTGCTTTTATTGTTTGGTTGCTGTGTTTTACTGCGCAAGTTTGCTTTTGGGGGGCATGGGAGGCAGGCCAGGATCTTCTGTCTCATTCTGTAGCTCAAGTTTGTCTTCCTACCTCACCTCTTAACTGCTAGAATTAGACGGATCTGCCACCACTAAATGTGACACTTAAATTTTCTTTAACCACATTTATTTATTTGTGTGCATGTGGGTATGTGCTTGTACCCATGGGTGGAGACAGAAGACAAGAGAGCTTGTGGGAATTGGTTCTTTTCTACCACTCAGTTCCAGGGATTGAACTCCAGTCGGATGGCAAGTGCTTTTACCTGCTGAGCCATTTTGCTGACCAGAAATATACCATGATGCTGCTAGAAATATACCAATGTAATAAAACTCAAAGTACGTAATCAGGTAAAATACAGTTCCACGTTAACGCTGGATTTGCAGAATTGGGCATGTTCCATTTTTTGTTGTTTTTTCTGCATGGCTCTAACTTTGTCTTCAGGCTTTTGTATAATCCATGACACCAAGTAAATCCAACAGTATGTGTTTCTATTTATTAATGAACAACTAACAGTAGAAAGACAAAAAACATGGCTTATCAAAGTGATATGACATGACCTAACCATGGTGATTCACATCTGTAACCCCAGGGAGGCTGAGGCAGGTGGACTGTCCTAAGTTCAAAATTCACCTGGGATACACAATCAATTTCAGGATGGCCAGGGTTATAGTGTGAGGCCTTATCTCAAAAACAAAACAAAACCAGGTCAGACGCAGTGCCTGTTGGGATTTGGAAGACATTGGAACAAGCTGTTGAGGTGCCTATTTAACATACCAAAGCAGAACTGGCCTTTAGGTTCCTCCAGCATCTCTCAGTCCCTATGAGCTACAGAATATGGCTGGCATATCCTGCCCTCTACCCTGAACTTCCCAGCCAATGGGCTTGGCTTCCCCTTCCCAGGAGGCTCTTCCCTATGTAATCCAGACATTTTTTTTTTCTTTCATTCTCCGCACCCCCTACCCCCCCCCCAATACCTGTTTTCTCTCTCTGGACAGCAACTCAATGAATTAGCCTGAGAGCTGTAACCAATAAACCTGCCTTTATATACTTAAATTTGGCTTGAATTGGCTCATTTCATCAGTACAGACAACATATCAGTGGCAGAGACCTGTTAACTCAGCTCTCAAGAGCCACACTGGCAGGAGAACTAGGAGTACAAGGCTATCCTTAGGTATGTAATTGTGGTGGCTAGCCCTGGGGCTAATTATATTTGATGTTAATTCCAGAGAGTGGCTGCTAACAAGGAATGAGACAGCACTTAGGTGATTTCCTGTAAACCTGCTTCCCATCTTAATTTGTAAAATAAAGGAGAGCTGATGATCGAGCAGATAAAAGGGAAGGTGGAGAAAAGCAGAGCGGAAGCACGTGACCAGGAGAAACCGCAAGTTTTAAGGGGTCTCATGAGCTGTAGAGGATGGTAGTGTAGTGGTAGATCTGCCCAATCTAGGCACACAGCTTGTAATCATATTAGCTGTGTTGTGCTTTCATTGCCGGGGCATATTTGGGAGATTTACTGCAACAAGTAATGAGTTCAAGGCCAATTTGGGCTACTTGAGACCCTTTCTGAAAGAAAAGGAAAGGAGAGGAGAGGAGAGGAGAGGAGAGGAGAGGAGAGGAAGCAAGGAAGGGTGGGCTGGAGAGCGGCTAAGAGCACTGGCTGCTCTTCCAGAGGTCCTGAGTTCAATTCCCAGCAACCACATGGTGGCTCACAACATCTGTAATGAGATCTGATGCCTCATCTGGTATATCTGAGGACAGCAACAGTGTACTCACATAAAATAAATAAATCTTAAAAAAAAAAAAAAAGAAAGAAAGAAAGAAAGAAAGAAAGAAAGAAAGAAAGAAAGAAAGAAAGAAAGAAAAGAAAAGAAAAAAGAGGTCTGGATATAACAGAGTTGTGGGAAACAGGAACTCGAAGCAGCTGCGGCTGATGTACCAGATATGCAGAAAATCAAGCCAGTCAAAATTTGAGCATGTGCCAAGCATGGTGGTGCACGCCTTTAATCCCAGCACTAGGGAGGCAGAGGCAGGTGGATTTCTGAGTTCGAGTCCCGCCTGGTCTACAAAGTGAGTTCCAGGACAGCCAGGGCTATACAGAGAAACCCTGTCTTAGAAAAAAAAAAAAAAATTGAGCATGTAAAGGGGAGAGTCTTGGGAACTGGCCCCTCTAACTAAGGAACTATGGTATTTGATGGCTACTAGGAGGAGAAGTCCATTTTCCTCAGGGATGTAGCCCGATGTAACCCAGCAGGTTGCTCAAGGTCCACTGGATTCACCTGCATATGGAAGGCTCCAATTGAACTCAGTGGACTTTTTAAAAAATGGACATGAAGTTGGAAGGGAAATGTGGAGGAGATACTGCAGGGCTTTTACTGGCCTCACTTGAGGTTTAATAATAATAGAGACATTGGAAGGATAAAAGTAATAAAATAATAATAATAAAGATGCATAGATACNCAAGGTCCACTGGATTCACCTGCATATGGAAGGCTCCAATTGAACTCAGTGGACTTTTTAAAAAATGGACATGAAGTTGGAAGGGAAATGTGGAGGAGATACTGCAGGGCTTTTACTGGCCTCACTTGAGGTTTAATAATAATAGAGACATTGGAAGGATAAAAGTAATAAAATAATAATAATAAAGATGCATAGATACCTATACAGTTTAAAGCTGTTGGTCTGTCTGCTGGGGCTGTTCCTTAGCTAGCCCATCTAAATTAACCCAAATTACCTGCCATCGATTCTCTCCTTGCCTCTCAATGTCTCTTTCCTGCTGTCTTTCTGCCCCAGCCTCTTCCCCCAACCCTCAGCCTCAGCCCCCAGGTCTTTATTCTGCAAACTCAACCAGGTGGCACTGGGAGACACATGATCTTCCCCACAGTAGCTAGCATTTCTTTTTGGGAAAGTGAGGATGTGACAAACATTTACAACATATCCTGCTAGCCTGGTGCAGCCTGACCCAACCATTAACAATTGAGAACATACACAGGAAATACAATATTAGTAGGTCATCCCAACAGGGAGGTCTAAGAGGAATTGGGACAGAAGAATGGGGGTGAATATAATCAAAATACACTGCACCTATGAAAGTCTCAGAGAATAAATAAAAATATTTACACCCCCAGTCATGAAAAGCGAATAACCCAACCCTGAGCCAGAACGGTTCATTTCATCACTCAGTCCATTATCCACAAAAACACAGAGATATGCGACCAGAAGGAACACTTGGGAGAACTGACTGTTCTGTTTGAAGATGGGATATTATATTATATTATGTCGGGCAGGTTAGTCTCCAATTTACTTTGTAGCTGAGAGTAGACTTAAACTCCTGATCCTCCTGCCTCTATCTCCCCTGTGTTGGCATTCCACCTGGCTTTGGGAGATTGGGGTTCACTATTTTGCTTTCTGTTCCTGTCCCATCTTCTCTACTCACAGAGAACACTCTGGAATATTATTGGTTTGACCTGACTTAACAAATTTACTGTCCATACCAACACTAATCTATACTAATACCAATACTAACTGATACTAACTCCTCTGTCATCCCTTAGTTCGAAGGACATTTACTTCAAATTTAAGAAACCTTTTTCCTCACTCAATTTATTTATTTTGAGACCGTCTCATCATATATGTAGCCCTGGCTGGCCTGGAACTCACACAGATTTACCGTATAGGTGCCAGAATAAAAGGTGTGTGGCACAATTCCTAGCAAGGGCTTTTAACTTAACGCGCAGTCACTCACCTGACAAGCTCCAAAGACTTTTCTCCCTTTTTCCTGCCACCTCTTCTTGTACTTCACACAGCATACACTCAATCTTCATAACTGCTTCAATGACGTCAGCCTGGGAACCTTTAATCTCGAAAGTTGCCGTTCTTGGACTGACGGTCTCTGAAATGGAGACTCTTGCACTTGTCTGGAGCTGAGACAGCATGTCGTGCTCTTTTTTCCCAAGATAGAGAATATGATTATTCTCAATGATGTGGTGGTCCAGGGAGATCAGCAACCTTTCAATCCATTCCTGGGCCTCACACATCTCTCCCATTTTTACACCCATGAGATTGATGACAGGAGATCCATCTTCAAGACCACCTCTTCTTTGCTCCCCTCTGATCCACTGCTGGGCTAAAGCACCTATCAAAAACAGATATGGAGGGCACATGAGTATTTAAGGAGCGCAGAACATCACAGCGACTATATGCCCCAAGGATATCACCACCATCGTCAGCCACAGCAACTAAAACCCATCTACCTGTAATGCTACATCAGGTATAAAGAGAATCTACATGCTTAGCTTATGGCCTCTTAAAAAAAAAAACATACCAGTTAGCTTAGAAGGCAATGCTTTATCCTATCCATCCTCTGCTGTGTGTGAATTGCCATTCACAAATAGGTGAGTTTACCTATTCTCACCTGCTAAAGTGACCTATTCCTTAACCTCTTGCACCTACCAGATTTAAAATCAAATACCTAAAGCTACATAATTCAAGGAATAAATTTTATTTAAAAAAAAAAAACAAAAACAAAACACTGAAGTTGAGAGTCGTAACATGTGCTTATAATTCCCGTATTTGAGAGGCAGATTTTGAGGCTAACCTTGGCAACAGGAGAGCCTGACTCAAAATAAATAAATACATAAAATAGAGAGATATCTAGAAAGAGCTAGGGAGAGAATTAGGATGCATTGTATGGAATTCTCAAAGGATTAATTAAAATATTCTTTTTTTTTTTTAAGATTTATTTTATTTATTATATGTAAGTACACTGTAGCTGTCTTCAGACATTCCAGAAGAGGGTGCCAGATCTCGTTACGGATGGTTGTGAGCCACCATGTGGATGCTGGGATTTGAACTTATCACCTTCGGAAGAGCAGTCGGGTGCTCTTACCCACTGAGCCATCTCACCAGCCCAAAATATTCATTTTTTTAAAAGTAGCAAACTGGTAGCCAGTTAGGGAAAAAGTTTCACAGAAAAGCAAACTTTGCTGGGCGTGGTGGTGCACGCCTTTAATCCCAGCACTCGGGAGGCAGAGGCAGGCAGATTTCTGAGTTCGAGGCCAGCCTGGTCTACAGAGTGAGTTCCAGGACAGCCAGGGCTAGACAGAAAAACCCTGTCTTGAAAAACCAAAAAAGAAAAAAAAAAAAAAAAGAAAAGCAAACTTTATGGCTTGCATCTATGTGAAAAAACATGGTTTTTTTTGTTTGTTTGTTTTTTGAGACAGGGTTTCTCTGTATAGCCCTGGCTGTCCTGGAATTCACTCTGTAGACCAGGCTGGTCTCGAACTCAGATATCCGCCTGCCTCTGCCTCCCAAGTGCTGGGATTAAAAGAGTGCACTACCACCGCCCGGCTGTGAAAAAATGTTTATGTTGACTGCAATCAGAGAAATAGACCATCACCCACCAACCAGGCAGAAATTTGGAAGTTTTGCAAGGTTCTGTGTGTGTGTGTGTGTGTGTGTGTGTGTGTGTGTGTGTTTGTGTGTGTGTGTGTGTCTAGAGAGTTAGAAGATCAAACTCAGGTGTTTAGGCTTGGTAGCAAGAGCCTTTGCCCATCAAGTCATCTTGAAGGTTCACATTGGAACTAACTTCCCAATGGAAACAACTGGATGCCCTTCCATAATGGAATGCTATTGTACTGATGAAAATAAATTACCTTTACATGACTGGGTCACAGAAACATTATTTTGAGGGGAGAAAAAAACAAGTTGAGAACTATTCCAGACATTGTTCCAAGAGCTTTACACATTCTATTTAATCCTCACAATCCTAGGACACAGGAACTATTTAGTCCATTTTACAAATGGAGTCACTTGCTGGGCGTGGTGGTGCAAGCCTTTAATCCCAACACTCGGGAGGCAGAGGCAGGCGGATTTCTGAGTTTGAGGCCAGCCTGGTCTACAGAGTGAGTTCCAGGACAGCCTGGGCTACACAGAGAAACCCTGTCTCAAAAAAACAAAAACAACAACAAAAAAACAAAACCAAAACAAAACAAAAAAAACAAATGGAGTCACTTAAGATTCCTAGAGTCATTAAGAAACATGCAGGGCAGTAAGACTAATCATGTCCACCAAGCTAGTGGGTGTAGGCATTTAACACTAATGTTTACACAACACTGCTCCCCAGCAGTGATCTCAAGACAATGGGGTAGGGGCTGGAGATGGCTCAGTGGTGAAGAGGATGTATTGCTCTTCCAGAAGACATCCTTCTGGATGGGTGTTTTTGTTTTTGGTTTTGGTTTTTTGGTTTTTCAAGACAGGGTTTCTCTGTATAGCCCTGGCTGTCCTGGAACTCACTTTGTAGACCAGGCTGGCCTCTAACTCATGGATGGTTCTTACCATCTGGAAGGGTTCGATTCCCACCACCCACATCAAACAGCTTACAACCACCTCTTAACTCCAGCCCCAGAGGATCTCTGGCCTCTGAAGGCAAAAGGCACTTACATGCATATGCCCACCATCCTCCTGTAACGAAACATTAAAATCATAATTAATAATTAAAAAAAAAACTGGGTATCAACATCTCTTTGCTATATCACAGTTGGGTGATACCAGGAGCTTAGGACAGAACTTGAAGGGAGGCAGCAGGGAGCTGAGTAGAAATAAAGGCAAAAAAGCCAGCGTTTAGGACAACAACAGGGCTGGAGATGGCTCAGCGGTTAAGAACACTGTCTGCTCTTCCAGAGGTCCTGAGTTCAATTCCCAGAAACCACATGGCGGCTCACAAGCATCTGCAATGGGATGCAATGACCTCTTCTGGTGTGTCTGAAGGGGTTGACAGTGTACTCACATACATTAAGTAAATAAATCTTTAAAAAACCCAAAAAGACAAAAATGGTGAGAAAGGAACTCTTAACTGGATGCACAGCTTTTCCTGTTTTCAGTGGGAACTCTAACTGGATGCACAGCTTTTCCTGTTTTCAGTGGGAACTCTAACTGGATGCACAGCTTTTCCTGTTTTCAGTGGGAACTCTAACTGGATGCACAGCTTTTCCTGTTTTCAGTGGGAACTCTAACTGGATGCATAGCTTTTCCAATTTTCAGTGGTTATTGGGGGATTTTCATTACTTTCTGGAAGGACAAGAAAACAATACATAGTGATATTTCCCGAGGCGTCATTTTTAGGAGAGAAGAATTATTTCAGATCACTAAATTGTTCAAATCACCAAGGGTAACTGTTCTAAGAACAAAATGCATTCAATTAACTTCTTATTATATAAATATGTCTAATGAAGATGCACTTCTCTTCATCCCTGACTAGTATAAACTTCCCTTGATAACCTAAGATAATTCTTATCAAACATTATCAATGCTAATTATTTTCCTAATTTCTTAATAAAAATAAATTCTAATTTCTTGACAGATATTTTCAAGAACTACTGAATAAGTCATGATCCTTGTCTCTGTGCTTTAGGTTAACGACATACAGAACTTGCATATTCCCTTTTTGCATTAGCATTGCCTAAAACTCCACCCCTCCCCTGCTCCTCTATACTCCATGAGATTTGACAAACTGCTGGCTGAAGGAAATCTTTCCATCCCAAAGCTCAGCTTCAAAACATGTTCATGAAGGCATTATTCTTGATCCCTCCCAGTCTAAAGAATTCCTTCCCTCCCCTAGTCTACATGAGGAGTTTGTCTATCTTCTCTTTATTTGCCTCCTGGCACTGGTTTAATGCTTTGTAATTTTAATTTACAAAACATCTTTTGATAATTGGAAATGATCAAAAATATTGTGTATTATTTATTTAAACTGTGTGTGTGTGTGTGTGTGTGTACACGAGCACGAGAGCAAGCATACAATCCAGGAGAATCAATTTTCTCCTTTTCTGTATGAGTTCTGGGAGCTGGACTCTGGTCCAGCTTGGCAGCAGGTGCTTTTACCAGATTAGCCATCTTACTGGTCCACAATCACCTACAGTTATTATCACCACTCTACAGACAATAAATACAGGCTTGTAAGAAGCACCATCCCAAGTCTCTCGAGAATCGCCCCTTCTGTACTTCTGGTCTGCAGAGCCATTAAACTAAACATTCCACCCCAAAGAGTGAGACAGAACTAACCCCACAGGTACACAGCATCCAAGACTGCTTGAACCAACCTATCCCCCCCCCTTTTTTTTTTGTTTTTTATGAGACAGGGTTTCTCTGTGTAGCCCTGGCTGTCCTGGAACTCACTCTGTAGACCAGGCTGGCCTCAAACTCAGAAATCCGCCTGCCTCTGCCTCCCAAGTGCTGTTAAAGGCATGTGCCACCATGCCCGGCAATTTTTTAAAGAGATCTGCTTGACTAGGTCAGAGTTCCAGACTCAGAATCGGTAATGAGAATATAAGGACCCAGGTACCCCACCTGTTCTTTAAAAAAGAATCTCATGTAGCTCAGGATGGCCTCAAACTTGCTTTTATGTGAGTCTGACCTGGAACTCCCGATTCTCCTGCCTCCACTCACGTCCCGCTACACCTGTAAAACTCTTCATTTCTTACTCACCACTATTACTGCTGAGATTCAGCTCCTTGGACATTTTTGTCATTTCAGCACAAAAAATCTAGAATAAGCAAAGCAGGGCAGTCATAGAAGAGTGGGCAAACACAGTAATAAAATCTCTACCTGAATACATCATACCACTGACCCATTGGACTCCATTCCCGCATCTACAAGCCCTAACACAGCCTTAGACAATCTAAGAGAACATGTGTAGTAGGTTCTCAACCTGTGGGTCCCACATCAGATAGCCTGCATATTGGATATTTATATTGCAATTCATGACAGTAGCAAAGTTATAGTTATGAAGTAGCAAGGAAAATAATTTTATGATTGGGGGTCACCACAGCATTAGGAACTGTATTAGAGGATCACAGCATTAGGAAGGCTGAGAACCACTGACTTAGAACACCTGAGAAATTAGTACAGGTAAAAATGAAAAACAAACAAACAAAACAAAACAAAGACCTGGTAGAATTTAGACAAAATATAAGCTTTCATCCATTCAGGTATTAATGTAGATATCAAATTAAAGCTAAAATAAAAATATAGATCACTTCTTTTTTTTTTTAAGATGTATTTATTTATTATATATAAGTACATTGTAGATGTCTTCAGACATACCAGAAGAGGGCATCAGATCTCATTACAGATGGTTGTGAGCCACCATGTGGTTGCTGGGATTTGAACTCAGGACCTCTGGAAGAGCAGTCAGTGCTCTTAACCGCTGAGCCATCTCTCCAGCCCTAGATCACTTCTACATGTTATCAGCACACCAAAATGTTTTATATGGGTTCATTATTGTAAACTACTTAAAACTGGAGCTGACTCAGTGAGCATTCACTATATGTTCTATATGGTAATTACTGTTACAGACAACTTACAGAAAAAAGACGAGTATTTCTAGGCATACCCTTTAAGACAGAGTTGACTTGAAATAATCCAAATCTCTTAGGGGTTTGGAAACACCTTACCCATTATTGTTCTTATTCAAAGTTGATAAAATAGGCAGTAATTACTTTGCTGACAAATCATAATACTAATAAGATAAAGACTAGAAGGCTAGATTTTGCTTTATATCTATCTGCACTTCAAAAATGAAGAGACAGAGGGGGTAAGGAGAGAGGAGAACAAGAGAGTAAGTGTGTATATATTTAGACAGGTTTTTACCATCTTGCTATCTAGCCCTAAATGAACTGGAACTCGTTATATAGATCATCCTGGCCTCGAACCTCGAACTTAGAGATCTTTGTGTGTGTGTGTGTGTGTGTGTGTGTGTGTGTGTCTTGGGTTCTGGAGACAGGGTTTCTCTGTGTAGCCCTAGCTGTCCTAGAACTTTCTCTGTTATACAGACTGGCCACAAACTCAAGAGATCCACCTGCCCCTGCCTCCAGAGTACTACTAGTATTAAAGTCGTGCTCCATCCTGCTCAGATCCACCTTGTCTCTGCTTTGCAAAAAGTGGAATTAAAGGTGCACACTAACATACCCAGCTCAACAATGAAGTTTCTTAATCTATAGAACATTTCCTTTATAAACTATGCTTGTAGCTTCTATTTCCAGAGCAAATAAAATCCCTTGGTCTTACTATATTTAGTTACCTGGAGAGATTATAATAGGTTGTTCCCTGTCGTCCCCACCCAAAAATTTGGAAATGAGATAACATTATCCACCAAGAAGCAAACAGTAAGAGAAGTCATATACAATGGCTAAATGTCAGTTCTCTGGTTATGTCATTTTAGAAGGCAGGAGATGTTGCAGGGTTAGAAATACTTAGGCAAAGCTTTCGAATGAAATGTGACAGAAACTGTAACTTAGCCACTAGCAATAATGTTTATGAAAGGAGTAGACAATAAGCAGATGGTCAGCAAAGAGCCTAGAGGGCTTTGGTGGAGCCAGGACGAGGCTTGGTAGTGTCCTTCCAGCTCTGCCCACCAGTGTGGGTGGAACACCCGATCCTCACGAGACGCCAACAGTGGGCTCTGGAGAGTGGCTCCTTTCTCTAAGACAAAAACGCCCGGCTTAAGTCAATATGAAAGAAATGTTTGCTAAATGACCTTCTATTCCCTTTTATAGATACCCACTTCTATCCAGGAAAAAAAAAAACCATCAAGAAATACCTTGGAGGAGGAGAAAGAGGAGGAGGAGGAGGAAGAGGAGGAGGAAGAAGAGGCAGGGTAGAAAGAATCATCCCATATCAAGGGTTGCTTACCTTTAAAGAACAGAGAGAATAAATGCCAACAAGGAATAAGAAAAGCAAACATGAACATGGCTTAGATGGTGACCTTTGCTATTAGGCCAAGGGGGGGTAATCGGCAGAAATTAAATGTTAGAATCCCACCACATTGTGGGATCCTTACCTGGTGTGTTAGACAGAGAGATACTAATTATCCATCGGTAGGTAATGAATGAGCAAATTGTTAAGACTTCCCCAAGACACTAACTCACCTTGTATGTCTCCACATCTACTGGAAAGATCACAATCTTTACAGTTAGCGTTTTTTCCTTGTGCTCTTTAGCAAATGCATAAACTTCCTCAAACATTATCTGAGCTGCTGTACTCTTCATCAAACCCACCTTTCCTGTCCCGAGAGCAGGAAAGGAAATGGAATTTATATCTGATTTAAGGCATTTTTCTAGACAGGACTTCATTGCATCTTTCAATATCTGTAAAATAAATACAAGTTCCAAATCAACCTTTAAGACAAAAACAAGACTTCACTTACCCTTCAGTTCTGCTCAGATTTTACCATGCCAGCCTGGTTATTTAGTTTTAGGATAGCCTGGACTACAGAGGTTCGGAATAGCCTGAGCTATACAGTGCCAGTTTGCAGACAACATGGGTGTGTGTCCATGCATCCTTAGAGGGCTGCTAAGGCCCCATACCACAGAAACCTACTATAGCTATAAACCAAATAGTGAGAAGCATAAGGGTTGGGAAACTGCAGCGAGTGAATTCCACCCACGGCATTTGAGCACTGTGATCTCTCCCAGTTATAGAGCCTCGATCAGGGAGCCAGACATGCATCAGTGTGCCACTCCCCTGCCGCTCCCAGGTCAACAAAGAGTTCCTGACAGTTCAGTGAGAGAGATGGAGACTAAAAGAAGAGAACAGTATCCCTTTAATATTATGACGATCCACAGGGTAGCTTCTCCCAGAGAAGTGCCAAGAGTTGGGCAGAGACTTCCATCAACTTTTCTTTTTCATTTTTTTTTTTTTTTTTTTTTTTTAAGATCAGGTCTCACTATACAGCCCTGGCTGGTCTAAAACTCACTATATAGAGTAGGTAGGTGGTCTCAAAGTCTGAGAGATCTGCCTGTGTCTGCCTCCCAAGTTCTGGGATTATGTGAGGAAACCCTGCTAATTAAGGTTGAAGTCTGCCTTGGTGGGATAGCTTTTCTGAGCTGGAGACAAAATGGGGGCTCCCCCCTTACCAGCAGGACTTCCCCGTTCCTGACCTTGACCTTGTCTATGGGCCTGAATTCCACACCCTCTACCTGAGGGAGGTCAAGTAGTCCTTGGAAGATCTACAAGTTCAACTTCCCCTTTTCCAGATAAGAACCCAGCCAGCCACCTGGGATATTTCTGGGCTGCCTCTCCACGCAAAGAAGGAATTCACAGAACTTTAAACTCCAGCCAATTAATTTCATTTTCCTATAAACTCCTTTCCTACTCTCCAAAGTCCATATATAGCCCTTGTTCACTCTGAATAAAGTGTATGTGTACAAGCCTACCCTAAATAAAGGTATGTATACAAGTCAAGACTGTCTAAGAGAGCTGTTTCATTAAAGATCAACAGAGAAGGCTTTTGGCTAAAAGAGTTGTATAACACTAAGACCATCAGAGTGCCCTCCCCCCATTCCCTACCCCACCCCCACTCCCACCCCCACACTCATTCCCANAAAATTGTCTTTAAGTGCATTATAGGAATAACTCTATCTTGGAGTTATCTCTGGGTCTCTGACACAGACAGTCAGGCTAGGTCTTCTTGCTAACAAAGAGCTTCTCACTGGCTGCATTCTCAGAGATTGGGAAACAGGCCTTGGGGAGCATTCAAAGGCTGTACATTTCAGGGGGAAACATTTTGGGGGTCTTTCAGTTAAATCCCTCTTTCTAAAATAACTAATTTGTACATCTATAAAAGTTTAGAAAAATACTTTTTGAAAATTCCAGATCCAAAAATTGGTTTTGAAATAGAGACATATTCATTTCATTACTATGAGGTTGTTCACCCTATTCTGAAATTATGTACATATATAAAGGTTATGGTCATTACTTCCATCTTTTGTTGAATTATACTTAATATATTTCAAGCTTCTGGTCATTCCGTCTAACTCCTTTAGTTTGAAAGACTCTATTTTCAGGCTGGAGAGTTGGCTCAGTGGTTAAGAGCAATTGTTGCTCTTGCGGTGGACCAGGGTTCACCTCCCAGCTAGCACATGAAAGCTTGTAACTATTAGTAACTCTACTTCCAGAGGATCTGAAGCCTTCTTCTCAGCTCTTCATTCACCAGGCACGCATTTGATGACCAACACACATGCATACAAGACACTCATACCCATAAACTACTAAAATTAATTTAAAAAATTTATTTCAATATGTGTGTATATCTCTGTGTGAGTTTGTATACATGAGTGTAGTGCCTGTAAAATCCCAGAGAGGGTGTCAGTCTCTGAAGCTGAACTTAAAGAGATTCGGGAGCTGCCGGATTTACCAGGTGGAGACAGAACTCAGGTCCTCCAATAGAACAGTCATACTCTTTTTTTTTTTTGGTTTTTCGAGACAGGGTTTCTCTGTGTAGCCCTGGCTGTCCTAGAATTCACTCTGTAGACCAGGCTGGCCTCGAACTTAGAAATCCACTTGCCTCTGCCTCCCGAGTGCTGGGATTAAAGGCGTGTGCCACCACCATCCGGCACGGCTGGCCTGTTACTCACTATATAAACCAGGCAGACCTCAAGTCCACAGAGAGCCATCTGTCTCCACCTCTGCCTCTGGGGTGTTGGATTCTAGGCATTTGATAAAGTACTCCATTTGTCATGGACATTAATGGTTTTATCCTAAAAAAGCAATCTGAATTTACCATTGGGGGGCACTGGCACCCTTCAGAAGATGTAAGGTTCCTAATGCTACTAACAATAAATGAAGATGATAAAATCTAGTAAAAGGATGTTATTCAATAATGTTTCTGCTTAAATGTTAAACGCCACACTAACGACTCCTCAGATAGTTCGCTTCATGGCGTCTCCTCAGCCTTCGCTCTGATGTCTCATAGGCTGTAAACGCTACTCTCCCTGACAGTTAATTATAATTTGATTGTGGGGGCTGGAGAGATGGCTCAGGGGCTAAGAGCACTGACTGCTCTTCTAGAGGCCCTGAGTTCAATTTCCAGCAACCACATGGTGGCTCAGAACCATCCGTAATGGGATTCCATGCCTTCTTCTGGTATGTTTGAAGTGTATTCATATACATAAAATAAATCTTTAAAATAATAATAATAATTTGATTTTGGCCACAGGACACATCAATGATCCAAAAAAAAAAGTAAGTAAGTAAATAAATAAATAAAATGATTACTTTAAACTTCAGTGTATCCAGCCAAGCTGATCATTTCCTGTCTGTGGACTCCTCTCTGTCTCTCTGACCAAGTCACTCAAGCCTCCCTGAAAGCCTTCCTCCTGCTAGTTCACAACTCCCCCAACCTGAGATCAGCCTGCTTCCCCCAGGGCAGGGAAGCAAGCGTTCTGCCACCAAGCGTGCCAGCCCATGGGTGCTTCTAGAGGGGCGTCAGTAGGGCTTTCTTCTCTGCCCTGTCACCATTACCTTTTGCTACCTCTGTGTCCCTGATCCTTGAGCTTCTACCTCAAATTACTGTGATTACAAGGACGGGCCACCATGCCCAGCAGTATTCCTAAGTATTATTTTTGTTTACTATTATTGATAGATTGCTTCAGCAATGCCGAGTGACTTGTTTGCCCAATGAGATTTGCCAAATAAAATTTTTTTTTTTTTTTTTTTTTTCAAGACAGGGTTTCTCTGTATAGCCCTGGCTGTCCTGGAACTCACTTTGTAGACCAGGCTGGCCTCGAACTCAGAAATCCGCCTGCCTCTGCCTCCCGAGTGCTGGGATTAAAGGCGTGCGCCACCACCGCCCGGCCAAATAAAAATTTTTTAAAAGATTAAAAATAGGATAGAACTAGAGAAATAAGTAACTCAGTTGGTAAAGTACTTGCCAGAAACCATGTGGAAAAAAACCCAGATGTGGCCACAAGCATTCACAATCCCAGCCAAGCCAGAAAAAAACAAGGCAAATTCCCTGGGGCTAGCTAGCCAGTTAGGCACAGCCTGTCTGACAAGTTCTAGACCAATGAGAAACTCTGTCTCAAAAAAAGAAGGGTAGACAGTACTTTAGGAAGACAACCAACGTTAACCTCTGGCCCCTCCACACATGTGCACAGGTGTGCAAACCTCACCCCCACCTCCAAGCATGCGTAGACCCACAAATACACACCTACCAACACACATATTGATACACATACACATACACACATACATATACACACGTACATACACACTTCATTCATTCATTCATTCATTCATTCACTTCGGTGCTCAGCTGAGGCATGGTAGCCTTTAATCCCAACTTGGAGGCCAAGGCAAGTGGATCTCTGTGAGTTCAAGACCAGCCTGATCTACATACCGAGTTCCAGGATAGCCAAAGCTCTATAGACACCTTGCCTCAAAAAAGTAAAAATCAAAAACTAGTGTTTGAGGCTGAGGTAGAAGGATCATGAGTCTTGGGTGACATGGTAGAAAGCAAACACTGTTTCAAAAACAAACAAACAAATAAACAAACAAATAAGAGAGAGCTTAAGTTCTTTGGGATCAAAGAGTATTCCAATTATTTCTGGTTCCTAAGACCATGTGCCACACACACACACACACACACACACACACACACACACACACACACACACGACTGTAACCATCTCTTGGATAATGACTCTGCTTTCAGATGGTTAAGTGTGTTGTTGTTATGTGTTTTAAAGGAAGGGCTGGAGACTGAAAGAAAGAACGCCATTGAGTTAGGAATAATGAAGCTAGTCTCTAATCCGAGATGGCCTAGCCCTGACACTCGCACACTCTAATCCCCAAAAGATACAGCTTACAGTCTCCCACTTTAAGCATCTTAGTAATTAACCATTAATTCCAGGACTCCCCTCTGCCAGGGAATAAACACAAAAACTTACTGTTTGCAGTTCAATGCAGCCTTGGACAATCTGGAGAGTCAGGCCCTGGCCAATGTGAAGAGTCATGCCGGAAGCAGACAATCAAAGACCTGAGGGGGTCCTCGAGTCTAGGCAAGGATCCTACGAAAGACTCCGCCTAAATTTCCTGCGTTGTCACCCCAGGAGTAACGAGTGGTCTACTTAGAGAGAGTTTAATGGTTTGTAAACTAATAAAACCTTTATTTCGGCCTATCAAAGATTTTAATACGCGCATGTGTTTAGGTCTCCCTTGACCTTTATTCCAGAGCTCAGGGCTGGAATTGCTACTGTCTTAACGCGTATGTCACATTTGGTGACATAGTCTAGAATGTTCCTAATGGCAAGTTTCAGTAATTCGATAGCTGTTTGGTTGTTCATAACTGTCCACCGAGGTCCAACTGCGTGGATAATCAAATGGCAAGGAAGTCTCCCTGCACCGGTGACAGTGATTCCACCAACCGGGATTTTACCAAAGCTGGCAACGATTCTTTTGCTCTCTTCTTGGATTTCAAAGCCACCAGCTTTCACCAAGCTTCCCGCCAGGCCACTTCCATGCAAAAGGTCTTCATTGGCTGCATTTACCACAGCATCGACGACATGTCTGGTAAGGTCATCCTTCCAGACAGATAACTCTATCCCAGGGATCAGTGTCCTTCTGAAGACTCTCTGAGCAGGAGATCTGCTCCCTGCTAGAGTTGGACAGCTCAGGGTAGAGATGCATCCAAACTTATTTTGGAGGACTTCACATAGCTGACTCTCATTGCTTTTTAAAATTTCGAAGACTTTGTGTTTAATGGGAATTTGCCACCTATAGGGTTTTTCAAGAGAACCGTTGGCTGGTAAAGGAGAAAAGACAAAACAAGAAAGAAATGAACACCAGTTTCTTTGAAAAGGACGAGATTCCTTTTCACACCAGGAGACTGAGTTTCTTACTTGGAAAGAGAGATGAACTTCACCACCACCTCCCTTACCACCACTGCTTTTCCCGCCACCCCACCCCTTCTACCCCCCCCCCAACACACACACTTGGAATCAGGCCAAAGATATCTAAGGGTTTTAGACGCAAAGCCACTTGAAAAGGGCTCAGCCTTATACAGCATTTAGTTAGCAGTCCCTAAATGAGAAAACAAGAAGGTCTGGAATGTTCATAAAATACATGCACACAAAAATGACTTAATTGTGAGTCAGGAATAAAGGGAAGCTGTAGTCATAACTTCTCTGTTTTTCTTTCTTTCTTTCTTTCAGATTTATTTATTTATTTATTTATTTATTTATTATATGTAAGTACACTGTAGCTATCATCAGACACTCTAAAAGAGGGCATCAGATCTTGTTACAGAAGGTTGTGAGCCACCATGTGGTTGCTGGGATTTGAACTCAGGACCTTGGCAAGAGCAGTCTGTGCTCTTAACCGCTGAGCCATCTCTCCAGCCCTCTGCTTTTCTTAATGTCTTAGTTTAAGTTTGCTTAGAAGCAAATCTTTTTTTTTTTTTTTTTTAAGATTTATTTTATTTTATTTATGTAAGTACACTGTAGCTGTCTTCAGACATTCCAGAAGAGGGCGCCAGATCTTGTTACAGATGGTTGTGAGCCACCATGTGGATGCTGGGATTTGAACTTATCACCTTTGGAAGAGCAGTCAGGTGCTCTTACCCGCTGAGCCATCTCACCAGCCCCAGAAGCAAATCTTGAGAAGAGACTACTGAATGTAAGTACTTTAAGAGTTGATTCTAGAAAACACCAGGGGTTGAAGTTAAGGAGAGAACGTGAGAAACTAAGACAGGAAAACACAAACAACAAACAAGGACACAATGTGTGCTGGTTAGCAAATGAAGCTCATCTCGTAGAGAACAGAGCAGATTGTGCAACTCAGGGCCAGAGCCTTAGAGCAGTCATCATTACAAGAGCTAAGATATGTATCCAGTTTTCATGGGTTACTAGTCAAAGCTGTTGCTTTCTGAGAGGAAATGGACAACACAGGACCAGCTAGGGGGGAAGAGACTGGCAACCTCTGGCTCATGGCACTTACCATGGTCCTCACAGTCAAAATCAACACAGAATTACAGTCCAGTAGCTAAAAGAATTATTATGCTATGCACACCCTTCCTTAACCCCAGCCCTGGAGAGGCAGAGGCAGGCAGATCTCTGTGAGTTCAAGGTCAGCTTGGTCTACAGAGTCAGTTCCAGAACAGTCAGAAGAACTACATGGTGTCATCCTGTCTTTTAAAAAAGAGCAGGGAGGGTGTGGTGGCGCACGCCTTTAATCCCAGCACTCAGGAGGCAGAGGCAGGTGGATTTCTGAGTTCGAGGCCAGCCTGATCTACAAAGTGAGTTCCAGGACATCCAGGGCTATACAGAGAAACCCTGTCTCAAAAAACAACAACAACAAAAAATGCAGTAAGTGATTTTTATTTGTTTATTTGTTTTATGTATGTGAGTACACTGTAGCTATACAGGTGGTTGTGAGCCTTCATGTGGTTGTTGGGGATTGAATTTTTAGGACCTCTGCTTGCTCCAGTCAACCCCACTCACTCAGTCTCTGCTTGTTACGGTCCAAAGATTCATTTATTATTATACATAAGTATACTGTAGCTGACTTCTGACACATCGGAAGAGAGTCAGATCTCATTACAGATGGTTGTGAGCCACCATGTGGTTGCTGGGAATTGAACTCAGGAGCTTTGGAAGAGCAGTCAGTGCTCTTACCCACTGAGCCATCTTTTCTCCGTATAGTCCTGGCTGGCCTCAAACTCAGAAATCTGCCTGCCTCTGCCTCCTGAGTGCTGGGATTAAAGGCGTGTGCCACCATGCCCTGCTTACTTATTGCATTTTTTTTTTTTTGGTTTTTCGAGACAGGGTTTCTCTGTATAGCCCTGGCTGTCCTGGAGCTCACTTTGTAGACCAGGCTGGCCTCGAACTCAGAAATCCACCTGCCTCTGCCTCCCGAGTGCTGGGATTAAAGGCGTGCGCCACCACGCCCGGCACTTATTGCATTTTTAAGACTGCAAGATGTGTTGGGTCACATCCTTCTAAATTTGTATATACATAGAAAATCTACTTAGCTCACAACCACTATAGCTATTTGGTACTAAAGTTCACCTCAGCAGAAGTCACGGTTCTCAGGACAACCCCAACCAAGGCTGAGCAATGCCACTTATGACCCATATGGGGCATCTGTAACACAATGGCAGGCTTTCAGGCACTTCAGTTCAGGGGCAGGGGAAGTTGATGGTAGTGATAATACAGGACATTGCTATGTAGGTTTTTTTTGGTTTTTCGAGACAGGGTTTCTCCGTATAGTCCTGGCTGTCCTGGAACTCACTTTGTAGACCAGGCTGGCCTCGAACTCAGAAATCCGCCTGCCTCTGCCTCCCGAGTGCTGGGATTAAAGGCATGTGCCACCATACCCGGCGTTATGTAGTTCTTGAATTAGAGTATTCCTTCCTTGATCCTCTAAACTTTGGGACTACCACCTTACCCACCCACCCACCCAGCATATAAATCTAGTTTCTGGATAACCCAACCTGTAGAGTGTCAATATCTTTTTCTGCAAATCCCTCTTACTGGGCAGTGGTGGTGGTGGCACATGCCTTTAATCCCAGCTCTTGGGAAACAGAGGCAGGTGAATCTCTGAGTTCAAGGACATCCTGGTCTACAGAGTGAGTTCCACAGCAGCCAGAGCTACACAGAGACCCTGTGTTAAAAAGCAAGAAGGAAGGAAGGAAGGAAGGAAGGAAGGAAGGAAGGAAGGAAGGAAGGAAGGAAGGAAAAGAAAATCCTTCTTACCTTCAGAAACTGAACTTTTGTCAACCTTGCAACCAAGTTAATAATATACCTAGAAATCACTTAAATTTCTGTACTCAATCTGTTTCCCTACTGCATATTTATCCAGTCTTCTAAACTCGCCTTTAAGAAAACAATATAACCAACCTTATATGCTTTGTAGTCAGCTTTTAAAACATAAACTAAATGCATGACTTTATGTATCTGAGTAGGCTGTCACCCTCTTCAGACACACCAGAAGAGGGCATTGGATCCCATTACTGATAGTTGTAAGCCACCATGTGGTTGCTGGGAATTGAACTCAGGACCTCTGGAAGAATAGTCAGTGCTCTTAACCACTGAGCCATCTCTCCAGTCCCTAAACACACAGCTTTAATGTTAAACTACAATTCTTCCATGTCCCTGACCCAGAATAATGTGAGTGCCTGTGTGTGTTGTGGTAATCATTTGCTGAAAGCAGCCAACAGGTTGAAAGGAACCTTAAACAAAAATAAATAATAAATTACAAAAATAAATAAATAGATACAAAACAAAATAATAACAAAATTAAAAACAATATAACAATAAGTGTGAGAAGCAACATGTGGATATATGTTGAGAACATCTGTTTGTGGGTCACCTGGGGTCAGTAAAGTAACTTCTTTCCTGCTAAAATTCTTAAAAAACAAGAATTCTTAATTCCTTTACCATACTGTCTTCTGTGCAGTTAAATAAACAGCTGTTTATTTATAAATGCTGTTAGGGACAGACAACAAGGACAGACAGACATCGGATACATACAACAGGCAGATTACAGACAACAAATGGAGAACATTTCAAAGACTAAAGAGCTTCCTCTTTACGGGCTGGAGAGATGGCCCAGCGGTTAAAAGCACTGACTGTTCTTCTAGAGGTCCTGAGTTCAATTCCCAGCAACCAGATAGTGGCTCACAACCATCTATAATGGGATCCAATGACCTCTTCTGGTTTGTCTGAAGGTAGCTACAGTGTACTCATACAATTTAAAAAAAAGGTAGGTCAGCAGATTAAATGTAGTAGTTTACTCTGTTTCTAATCTGAGCTGCCAAGAAAGACTTCTGGTGACCTCTCTTACCCAAAACCCACAACTAAGCCGTCAGTGTCAATTGGCCTTTGCACTGATGGCAAATGTCAAATGGCTCACCCCTAGAAACTAGGCAGGTTTACTCTCTCAGCTCTTGGTCAGTCTTTCTGCTCATTTTGGCTGTCGTGGAATGGCCAGAAATGTGTCACAGGGCCGGCGTGCTGATGTGCACCTTTAATCTCAGTGCTCAGAGGCAGCAGGCAGATCTGAGTTCCAGGCAGCCACATCCACAAAGCTAGACCATTCTCAAACAGAGAAAAGAGTCTCTGCCAACAAGGGAAAGGACAGTGGGGGTCCCAAGAGAACATGTCTTCAGCTGCCACAGTGCCTCTGAAGCAGTTCCCCTTCCGGAAGCACGTGCCCGCATCTCCACAGCGTCTGCAGTCACACACCTGAGCCCCTGAGGGGAGGAAAGCCTCCTTCCGAGTGCCCTCTTCTGCACTGAGGAAAGAGCTCAGCAAAGGCTTTCTTAAGTGAGAAGGAGAGTGAGGCCATCATACCTGGTCTTTCGGCGGGAGCTGCCGCCCATGTATCCTGTGAAGAAATGAAATGGCTGCTTTAGAAGCCTGAACCTGCAAAAAGCAGAGATGACCAATTGCACACACCGCCCGCTAAGCAGGAATAGCATAGGTTCTCAGGTTTAGGGTTTGGGGAAGGAAATTTTTTGGTTTGTTGTTTAGATTCATTATTCGGTTTGTTGATTTTTTTTTCGTCATGTTTTTTTTTTTTTTCATTGTTGTTTGGTTTTGTTTTTCCCAAGACAGGATTCCCTGTGTAGCCCTGGCTGTCCTGAAACTCACTCTGTAGACCAGGCTGTCCTCGAACTCAGCCATCTGCCTGCCTCTGCCTCCTGAGTGCTGGGATTAAAGGCCTATGCCACCACCGCTGCCAGGCTTGTCCTATCATTTTTTAAATCTGTGTACCCAAAACACTGAAAACACTAAAAGCTGCAGCAAATACTGAGCCTATTTGTGCCTCTTTTTTTTTTTTTTTTTTTTTGGTTTTTGGAGACAGGGTTTCTCTGTGTAGCCCTGGCTGTCCTGGAACTCACTTTGTAGACCAGGCTGGCCTCGAACTCAGAAATCCGCCTGCCTCTGCCTCTCAAGTGCTAGGACTAAAGGCGTGTGCCACCACACCCGACGCTATTTGTGCCTCTTAAAGAAGTCAATACACGGGCTGGTGAGATGGCTCAGCCGGTTAGAACACCCGACTGCTCTTCCGACTGCTCTTCCGAAGGTGATGAGTTCAAATCCCAGCAACCACATGGTGGCTTACAACCACCCGTAACAAGATCTGACGCCCTCCTCTGGTGCGTCTGAAGTCAGCTACAGCGTACTTATGAAGAATAATAAGAAAATGACTCCTTGGACTGGAGAGACCAACCGGAGCAAGTGAGGCTGTCCGGAGCGAGCGGAGCNACTGCCCTTCCGAAGGTGATGAGTTCAAATCCCAGCAACCACATGGTGGCTTACAACCACCCGTAACAAGATCTGACGCCCTCCTCTGGTGCGTCTGAAGTCAGCTACAGCGTACTTATGAAGAATAATAAGAAAATGACTCCTTGGACTGGAGAGACCAACCAGAGCAAGTGAGGCTGTCCGGAGCGAGCGGAGCCGAACAGGGACGGCCGAAGCAAGCAGGGACGGCCAGAGCTAGCGGGCCGGAGCGAGTGGGGCGGAACGGGAATGGCTGGAACGAGCGGGGGCCAACCGGAGCAAGCGGAGCCGATCAGAGCGAGCCAGGCTGGCTGGAACGAGCGGGGGCCGTACGGGGGCGGCCGGGAGCGAGTGAGGCTGGCCGGAGCGAGCAGAGCCGGCGGGAGCAAGCGGGGTTGACCGGAACAAGGGGAAAAAAAAAAAAAAAAGAAGTCAATACACTTCGTTTGTTTTACACTGTAGACCAGGCTAGCCTGGAACTCACTATAGAGCCCAGGCTGGCCTTGAACTCACTATGGAGGCCAAGCTGGCTTTGAACTCACTATAAAGGCCAGGCTGGCCTTGAACTCACTATAAAGCCCAGGCTGGCTTTGAAGTCACTATAGAGCCCAGACTGGCCTTGAACTCACTATAGAGCCCAGGCTGGCTTTGAACTCACTATAGAGCCCAGGCTGGCCTTGAACTCCCAGCAGTCCTCTTACCCTAGTCTCCCTAGTGCTGAGGTTATGTCTGCTGCCATGCTCAGCTGATACACTTCTAAGTCAGAATAAGAGAAAGGGCTGGAGGCTAACACCTGAAAAGGCTCAAAGACCTCAACCATAGCGAGTCTCAGACCAAAGCTCTCAGATGGGTTCCAGAGTCGTGTGGGATTTCTCTGGCCAGAACAGAAAACATGAGGATGTAAGCCTCTCCAGATGCATCTCCCCACATCTGTAAGGGCCCACTGCCAGTTGCCTATTTCATGACAAACAGAAAGTGGGAGTTTTCAGAGCTACTTAAAGGGGCCTTTTTCCATGCCCACTTCCTGACCTTGTCCTGAGAGACAGCTGCTGAAAGACTAAAGAAAATCCATACCATATGGAAGGTGGCATGAGACTGGGTCTCACATAGCCTAGGCTAGCCTCAAACTTACTACATACTACCAAGCCGAATTTATGCATTACTGGAAATTGAACCCAGGGCTATATGCATGGTAGGTAAGCCCTTTATCATCTGTGCACAGTCCTAGTCCTGGAGATGACATTAAAAAAAAAAAGCCATCCATCACCTTGTTCATTCTGCTAGCTAATTATACTAGTATATTATTTATTACTTTTTAAAAAAGATTTATTTTATTTATATGAGTATACTGTAATTGTCTTCAGACACACCAGAAGAGGGCATCGGATCCCATTACAGACGGTTGTGAGCCACCATGTGGTTGCTTGGAATTGAACCAGGACCTCTGGATGAGCAGTCGGTGCACTTAACCACTGAGCCATCTCTCCAGCCCTAAATTAATAATTTTTTATGTTTTGAATTTTGAAATAGGGTTTTACTCCATAACTAAGGCTAGCCTGGAACCCGTTGCGATTTTTCTGCCTTAACTTCCTGAGTACTGGGTGCTCCCATACTCAACTATATTAGCCTACTCATGATTTTCCATTTCTCACATGGTACAAGGAAAAAAAACTTTTAAAATTGTAATTTAAGTTTATAGGTATGGGTGTTTTGCCTGCATTCATGTTTGTGTATCACATGCTTGCTGTGGAGGCCACAAGAAGATGCTGGATCTCCTGATAGCAGAATCTCCCTGTGAGGACTGGAAATTGAGCCTGGGTTCTCCAGAAGAGCAGCTAATGCTCTTAACCACCAAGTCATCTCTCCAACCTCAGAAGAAAACTTAAAAAAAATATATGTGTATGTATGAGCCTGTGTGAGTTGTCAACAAAGACTAGAAAAGGAAATTAGATCCCCTAGAACTGAGGATACAGGCGAGATTGGGAGCCACCACGGGAGTGCTAGGAACCAAACTTAGGACCTCTACCAGGGCAGTAACCACTGAGAATATAAAATCATATGAGGATGCTCGGTGTAACTGAAGGCCCCAGCTTTCTTAATGTTGTGAGGAGAACTCTTCATGTAATATTATTGGACTTTTCATGATGAAAGGTATTTATATTTCTGGTTTTACCATGTAATAGGCCATTCTTCAGGTCCCACGTGGGTCTTCAGATGTTTATACTCGTTTGTGTTTCCAAGTGTAGTCTGTAGATGGAGGAGATGGTGGCCTGTTTCTGGGAACAGATAGAAAGAATACAGTAAGAGCTGACCAAAGCGGAGGCAACTTGGGTTTTGGTTACTGTTTTTTGAGATAAGGTCTCATCACGTTACTCTTGCCTAGTCTGGAATGTGCTGTGGAGATGAAATCTCCTGGGTACTAGTTTTAAAGGCTTGTGCCACCAATCACTAAAGCCAAGGAGATCTTCTATGAATACACCATAGGAGGCTGACACTTTTGATCCCATTGCTGGGAGACAGAGACAGCTGAGTTTGAGGCCAGCCTGGTCTACAAGTTCTACGACAGCCAGGACTACACAGAAAAAAACAAAACAAGACAAAAACCTGTCTTGGAAAAAATAAAAAAAATAAAAAAGAAGGAAAAATAAACCATAGTAGACCTGAAAGAAGTTTCTATGGTTTAGTAGTTTTTCATGTCAATGGTGAGGGTGACCATGTGATTGTGGCATTAATACTGTTAACTTTCAGGGAATTATAGTTGGAGTCAGAGGCGGGAAACTGTAGGGGCTGGAATAGGAAATACCTTAGGAAGCGGGGTCTTGAAGGTGTTGGTACACTTAGAAAATGGTAACAAAGTACTGAGACCAGGCAAACCATCTAAGGAGCAGCCTTCTCAACAGCGGTGCCTCCCACGGGGCGTGTGAAGACTGTGGAAACCGCTTGAACCTGCACGGGCTGTGTTCTGAACCTGTGATAAACAACTCTGACCTAAGGTTGTCTGGATAAAAAATCTGAAGCTCTGGGAGATTTCACTTTCTCGTGATTTAAGCCTAGTAGCCTAAAAACGAAAGATTATGAAGTGTCAGACTCATGACTGAAACTTACAATAGTCTCTGGGCTGATCTGTAACATCTTTGCAAAAGAAAAACTCTATACACCATCAGAGCACAGTTGGCCATGCACAGTGATTGAGCACAGAAGCAGTCAGTATCTGTGAACAAAGCAAAAGCCAAAGAGCTGGTTTCAAGCAGAATCTTAAGGGGTTGGGGGAGGGGAGGAAAGTATTCTAGGCTGGGAGAGCTGTAGCCTGAAGTTCAGAGGGCTCAGTTCCAGGCCAGGGAGAGGAAGAGGAAGGCTCTGTGAGATCTATAGCGTCAACAGAAATATATTGGGAATTATGTGTGTTCTAAAGGTTATCACCATAGTTTAGCTCGTAGGTGATGGAATACTAGAATACTAACCCCCAAACTGCCCGCACAGGATCCGCGGAGCCTGCAGAGGGCAGTATTGCTCTCGCAGAAGAAAGACCTCTAAGGTTCCTTGGAGGCTGCTGCTGAGAGGCTGCTGTGGGGGGAGGGGTGCACTTGTCTGTCTTGAGGCAAGCAGGCAAAAAGCAAAACTTCCCTTTTCCTTGTCCTTTTATATAGGCTGCTACCAGGATGTGTGACCCAGAATTAGGGTGGGTCTTCCAGTCTCAAATGACCCAATCAAGAAAATCGCTCACAAGCACTACCCAGCTAGCTGGGGGAGTTTTAGCTGATTCCAGACGCAGTCAAAATGACAACCAAGATTAACCATCACCTACAAGCTAAACTATGGTGATAACCTTTAGAACACACATAATTCCCAATATATTTCTGTTGACGCTATAGATCTCACAGAGCCTTCCTCTTCCTCTCCCTGGCCTGGAACTGAGCCCTCTGAACTTCAGGCTACAGCTCTCCCAGCCTAGAATACTTTCCTCCCCTCCTCCAACCCCTTAAGATTCTGCTTGAAACCAGCTCTTTGGCTTTTGCTTTGTTCACAGATACTGACTGCTTCTGTGCTCAGTGCCTCTTTACCTTACTCTCTAGGGACTCAAGAGAAGGAAGCAGACCTGTGCTATTCTCTGACTTAATGCCCCCCGAGCAGAAAATCCCTAAGGTGCCCATTTAACAGGAAAAGGACAGGTGAGAGGTCACCAAGCAGGTAAAACTCCCTCCACTTGAAATCAGAACCGCATCTCAATAGATACGAGTTATAACAATCATTTCAAAAAGCACAAACAGGTGAAACTCTTTACCACTCTACTCCGCTCCACTCTTGGGAGGCCTGAACATGATGGGATCCCGGTTCCCGCCAAACATCCGATCCTGCAAGAAAAGAAGGGCGACCTGCCACCCTGGGGAAACTTCCTCTGAGCGCCCACCGCCGAGTGTGCGAACTCACCGGGTGATGGCTCTGGGAGATGGCAGAGCAAGAGAGGCGGCGGCTCTGCGGGGAACAAGGAGGGACCTTCTGGGGAAACGAAACTGAAACTTTGCCTCTCGGGTCTTTAGGGCAGGGCTTGACTTTGCTCTTCCCTGGCTGTGCAGCGCCCCTGAGCCCCAAGCGAGCAAGACGCGGACAGCCATGGCCTCCAGTCTGGACCCGCCGTCCCCGCTACTCGTACGGCTGCGGGAGTCCATCCCCAGGGCGCACAGGAAGCTCGAGATATACTTCCAGAGCCGGGCCTCGGGAGGCGGGGAGTGCTCTGTCCAGCCCGTGGGCCCCAGCGCCCCGGACACCTACGAGGTGAAGTTCCTAGAAAAAGCAGGTGAGCCGGGGAAACGGGGCAAGGCTCGGGTGCAAAGGTAGACCCAGCAGGTTTCCAAACCGATCCCTGCATGCTTCCGAGGAGAGCCCACGCGAGTGTGGCTTTCTGTCTGTGGGAGAGTGCCGTCTACAGACTCCCTCCATCCCACAGTGGCGGAGAGAGCCTCGTATGAGTCCAGCCGTGACGCGGTCGCGGTTCGACTCCATCTGAGAATTTCCCAGTAGACCCAGTTGAGAGAAGAAACAACGTGTGGGGGTTGGGATTGAGGAGGAAACCCAGAACCTTGCGCACACTAGGCAACTGCTCCACCACCGATCTCAACTCCAAGCCACTTTACTGTTGTAAATAAAGATTCCATTGACTAGTTTTTAAGGACTACAAAAGTAATGTATGACCATTTTAAAAAAGGAAAGTCAAAGAAAAATTATCTGAAGATAGTTTGGTGGGGTTTTGTTTTGGTGGGGTTTTGGTTTTTGTTTGTTTTTTGTTTTGTTTTTGTTTTTTGTTGATTTTAGGGACAGGGTTATTCCCTGTATCCTTGGCTGTCCTGGAACTAGCTCCGTGGGCTGACCTCAAACTCGCAGAGATCCTCCTGCCTCTGCTGGGATTAAAGGCATGTGGTGCCACAATAATGCCCTCAATGGGGGCATTTTCATGCATTCTTTTCTAAGAGTCAGCTAAAACATATACTTTCTAAATTTTCTGATCTTGTTTCTTTTTGGGGGGGGGCGGGGGTTTCACCACTTAACCTATACAGTAACCATTATTCAATGTCATCGAAGTGAGAGATTCAAAACCACTACAAAATATAGGTTTCACCACCACCACCACCCCTTTGAGACAGGATCTTGCCATGTACCATTGGTTGGCCTTGAACTCATGATCCCCCTACCCCTACCTCTACCATTTAAGTGCTAGATTGTGGGTGTGTACCAGCATGCCCAGACCAGAAATGTGGCTTCTAATAACCAAATTATATTCCTATGGTAAAACTTAAGCTCCCTACTTTAGAGTTCTGATTAGCTTCTCCTATCACCAGCCTGCTATTCCAGAATGCAAGAAATAACTGTTCAGGTCCTCTGTATGCATTTGACCAGGGGCCTACAACAGACACCACCAAGGACCAACTTGGTGGACCAATGCATTACTTATTGCATTGGTATTGGTTATTGGATTTACTTACAGGAATATGGGAAATGTCTCAAAGGTAGCTGCAGCACCAAAGCCACCTAGCACGGGTGACAGCTCACAAAGCTGGGGTCCTGGAGCTCACTGCACAGCCTGCAGGCAGCTCAACGTGTTAGGGAGTGTTCTTTCCAGGTGGCTCCGTTTGGTCTAAACTTCCTCCAGGGAGCTTAGAGTCCACTTCCTGCAGGCAGCTTCTCTGGTGGTTTAAGGTTTCTTCCCAGCTTGTCTTGTCCGAGAGCCTCCTATGCAGACCTTTAATGAGTCCTCATAGCAGCTCTGTTCTGGGAGTGTCAGGAGGACTCTTCCCAACAGTCTATATCACTTACTCATTCAGGGAGGGGCCTATTGAGTCTGGTCAGTTTCTGGGATTACCTGGAGCTATTTCGAAGTGTTTACCTTTTTGCTTAAGGAACTTCTTTGCAGGGTGGAATGTTTCAGTCTTGAGGAAATTTACACAACAGTCCCCTACCCTATGGTTTATTCATATAAACAATACAGTATCACATCTATTTCTATAGTGTTTATCTTGTGTGAAGGATTAAAAAACATCTAGAGAGTCTATGGAAGGTGAACCAATGTGTTTATAGTAGTGGCACATGCCTTTAATTGTAGTACTGTGGAGGCAGAGGCAGGCAGATCTCTGTGAGCTCAAGGCCAGCCTGGTCTACACCAGGAGTTTCAGGACAGCCAGGACTACCTAAGGTCTCAAAAACAAAAAAAACAACAAAACCAAAACAAAACAAAACAAAAAACGAACAACAACCAAAAAGCATATGTGAGAACATGGGTAGCTTATGTGAAAGTCCTAAGCTTATTAGGAACATGGCTGGAGGTGGCGTGCTCAGTCGTTTCTAGAATCAACCTAGAGGGGATACTGAGGGTCATCTCTGTAAATTCTCTCTTATTTCTGTGTAAATGTATATATTTAATGTCTCCCCTGAAGATAAGGAGAAAGTGCTGGAAAAGAGAGAACACAAGATGTTGGTCGATAACAAACCTGTGACCATTGTCCTGGAAACTAAAAAGCCAGTAGAGGACCTGAGACCCAGACTTCCATCCTTGACACAGCCAGCTGAGACACCAAGCTCCAGACCTCCATCCTTGACAGAGTCTCTGGATGAAGCTCTGTGTGATGAGATACATCCCCGTGACGGGCTCGTTTCTTACTCTGTTGACTCAGTTGTCCAAAAGGTGAGTGTTGACAGAGGAGCTGGTGCTGCTCTGGCATCCGCTTCCCCCCTTCCCCTCGGCGTATTCGGGCAGCCTTGTGCACCCCAGACTGCACAGGTAGGAATGAAGCTTAGTTGGGACAGGTGGGTTAGCAAGATCTCAGCCAGCCTGAGTTAGGGAGAAACAGCCTTCTCTGGACACAGTTTTCAGTGAAACATCCCTCTTTATTGGGGTGAACAGGGGCTATATAAACCTGGGGAAGTGGGTAGGAGTTTCGGAGGTTAGTGTCATCATTGGCTGAGGGCATAGATGCTGGGGAATGCTTTATTTGCATGAAGAGGAACTCCAGGTCCTTGCTTGCTGGACATGTCCTTTTAAGGAGAGAGGAAGTTTAACCTGTAATCTAGCCACCAGGCTATAAGACTTCCTCGAGTGGTGGAGGTTGGAGGTCATAAGGCTCCTGTGCACTGGGACATCCTGGCTCTGACCAAGGAGGAAGCAGTCCTGGAGTCTGTGGGTCTCCAGACGTGATTTTCGGGTTTGAACATGTCTGGACTTCACTCTTGCTCCTGACTGGCGCCCCTGGTCTCACAGCTTTGGGGACCCACAAGCTGGCACTGTTCCTACAACTGCTTCTGTGGTCACCGCCTCTGCCTTTTTGGTCCAACCAACAGCCTTGTCCCAGGGGCTATCTCCAAGCTAGGCTCCGGACTAGGCACTGGACTACAGAGGTGCACAGAGACAAGATTCCTGTCCTCGTGCAGCCTGTATTGGGTGTGTAGACCGGAAGCAATGAACTGAGTAGAAGTACTTCCAAGATTAAGACATGTAGGAATAAAAACAGAGTTTTGTCTCAGAGAGGAGCAGGATGAGGGCTTGCAAGGGGACGATGAGAAGCTTCTTGATGAGGTGACATTTAGCCTCAGGCTTAAATGATGAGAGTGCATCAGCTACTTAAAAAAAAATGTATTTTCCAAATAGAGGCGATTCTCTGTGCCAGGCACTGTTGTAGGGGCTGGAGACACAGACACATTGCAGACAGCTCTTAGGGCCCTTAGTCATCTAGTAACAGAAACAAAGAATAGTAAATAGATTTATAATAAAAGTCTCTCCAGCAACAAGTGCAGGAAGAATAAAGGCAGATACGTGACAGTGGCAGAAGCACTCTCATAAATAGGGTGCAAACGAAGAGACAAACAAATCCAAATGATGCTTCATCTAAGATCAGGAATAAATTGAGAGACCTAGCTGTGTGGTTTTGTAATTAGGACATCCTAGGCTGAGGGAAGGAAGCACGTGCACAGACCTCCGGAGAACTGATGTCATGAACTCAGAAGTTTCAGTGAGGCAAGAGTAGGAGGGCAGGCAGTGAGCAAGTGAGAGGGCTGGGCACGTGGAAGGGTGCTATGAAGGCAGAGCTGAGGGTTTGAACTTGGCTGTGGAGCTTCCCCTGATGCTTTGGGGCACCGGTGGTGCGGGATCCGGGTTGCATTTGTAAAGGATCACTCTGGCTGCTGCGCCGCCTCCGAAGCATAGGCATTGAAGGAGCCAGGATGCAAGGTCAGTGGCTGCAGTGGGCTAGGTGGATGACATTCTAGGCTCTAGTTGGGAGCTGTGGGAAAGACACTGGTTCTGGAAACACCCTGAAGCTCTAATCTAGAGAAGAAAATATTCTCTGTGGGTTAAAGATAATCTGGAAAAACCTCAAGTGGGAACAAATAATCAGAAATGTTGCTTTTATATTACATTCAATTTGCCTGTATCTTTTTTTTATCCAAATCTGGTGTTTCTATCTCATCACCGAACTTTTAAAAAAAACCAAGGTTTAAAAGACTTAGTAACTTTCCAGCCGGGCATGGTGGCGCACACCTTTAATCCCAGCACTCGGGAGGCAGAGGCAGGAGGATTTCTGAGTTCGAGGCCAGTCTGGTCTACAAAGTGAGTTCCAGGACAGCCAGGGCTATACAGAGAAACCCTGTCTCGAAAAAAAAAAAAAAAAATCCACCTGCCTCTGCCTCCCAAGTGCTGGGATTACAGGCACGCACCACCACTGCCCAGCCATTTTTGGTTTTTTTTTTAGACAGGGTTTCTCTATGTAGTCTTGGCTATCCTGGTCGCTATATAGACCAGCCTGGCCTCAAACTCAGAGATCCTCTGCCTCTACCTCCTGAGTGCTGGGACTAAAGGCTTGTGCCACGACCTCCTGGATGCTTTGGGGTTTTCTTAAAGTAAGAGAATAAGAAAAAACAGGGTGAGATGACAGGAGGTGAGACTTCTTCTTGGATTTAGAGCTACCTTTGAAGTTCAAAGCGCACACACTCTTTCTTGAAGACCACAGGAGCTTCAAGGAAAGCCGAATTGTCTTTTCTCAGCCCTTAGTCCCCAGGGTCAAGCAGACTGTGGCATCTCTAGACACCGATCTCTTGGCCACTGAGTGTTAGAAAATGTTCGTGCCCAGACTTCCTTGCAAACCAGTTGTATGAGCCTCTGCAATGAGGTCTGGCCTTGGCTTTCTTTGTTTAATTCATGTTTAGACCCCGCCCCCTCCCCACCCCCATCCCAAGGTGAGCCTAATGTGCAAAGGGGGCTGGCAAGCCTGACTTGTAGCTGACTGCACCTCTCAGGGGACTTAAGGAGTCAGTCATCGCTAAGAAATGAGATGGTATAGTTTCTGGGTGCCTTTCTGCAAAGGCGTGGATATTCTGAGACATCTTATTTCTACCTGTTCTTTTTAAACCTTCAGGTCTTTCTTGCTGTGACCGCTGAGCTGAACTGTGACCTGCTCTCTAAAGAGCAGAGAGCATCTATAACCACTATCTGCCCCCACGTCAAAAGCATGGAGGGTAGAGACGGAATTAAGAAGGTGTGTGGCAACTTCAAAGATATTGAAAAGATACATCACTTCTTGAGTGAGCAGCTTTTGGAAAATGAGCAGAAACGGAAGGGAAGCGAGCAGAAACGGAAGTACGCCCCACAGATATACACATCTTCCGACGTGGAGCGGGAGCCCCCTGATCAGAGCAGTTTTGAAGTTCCTGTGCTTTTCCTTGAATATTTCAACCATGTTTATCCGGGTAGACTAGGATTCATAGAGAAAAAATTTGGTGTAAACATTGAAATCCAAGATAGTATTCCCAATATGGTCACTGTAGGCTTCACCTCCAGCCCATCAGGCAATTTAGAAGAAGCAAAGCAGTCTTTTGTCAGAGACTTTCAGAAATGCACGCAGTCTCTGAAGCAAGATTGTATCTCTTTAGAGGAGCACCAGAGAGCAAAGGAGGTCAGACAGGAACTGAATCGCTGCTTCCCACAGCTCTTGATAACGGGACAGGGAAGAACGCTGACTCTCCTCGGCTCTCCTGCTGACATTTCAGCCGCCACAGAAAAAGTCTCCCAAGCTCTTGTCCTGGCACCTGTGAAAATAACCGCATCTGGGTACACGACGGGCATCGAGGTCGATTCGACGCGCTTTAAGCTTCTAGAACCTGAACTGCTCCAGGAAATCTCAGAGATGGAGCAGAAGTTTAACACTTGTGGCAAAGTCCAGGAAAAAGGCCAGAAAACCTGCATTCTTTTTGTCCCCAAGGATAAAAACTTAGACCTGTCTGTGCAGTCTTACATAGGTTTTACTGATGCCTTCCAGCGTGCCACGTGGCAGCTGAGGACAGAAGTTCTGCCGCTGAAACGGTTGGGCAAGGAGAGAGCTCGCTTACACAATACCAAGTTTGCCGACAACTTTAAAAAAGAGCACCCGAATGTGCACTTGGTGACATCTCAGGAGTCAGTGACCTTGACTGGTTTGCCGCATCACCTTGCGCAGGCAATGCAGTATGTCTCCAAAAGAATGGGACTGTCCCCGTCATCTGGAGAGAAACTGGCTCTGGATCAGGAAACCCCCATAGAGATCAACAGGAGTGACTCGAATGGGGCCTTACCTGCTCCCCCAGGCACTGCTAGCAGTCCTGCAGCTTCGAAGCAGACCGAGGACTACTGTGTCATCTGCATGGATACCATCAACAACAAGCACGTGCTCCTGAAGTGCAAGCATGAATTCTGTACCTCGTGTATCAGCAAAGCCATGTTTATCAAGCCTGTCTGTCCTGTGTGTCTGACTTCCTACGGCATCCAGAAAGGGAACCAGCCAGAGGGAACCATGATTCACGACACTCAAAAAGAGTCACTTCAGGGTTATGAAGGCTGTGGTACCATTGTGATTCATTATGATATAAAAGAGGGCATCCAAACAGTAAGTTGCCTGAAGAACGTGGGTTTCTTTTCCGCTATGCTAGAATTGCCAAAGTCCAATGGGGTGTCCTATAGCCTCTTAGATAATGATTTTCCCAGGAAATCAATCATTCTGTGATTGTGGGTAGGTTATAATAGAGGCAGAAATCGTGTTGCATGTTTAGAAATTAGATGCTTTTTTAATTACTTTGACAGTGTACTGAACTCAGGGCCTTGGACATGCCAAGCAAGTACCCTATGAGCTATACCCCTAGCTTTTCATGTCGTCTTGGGGTGGGGGGGAGTGAGACAAGGTTTCTCCGAGTAACAGTTGGCTGCCCTGGAACTCAATTTATAAAGCAGGCTGGCCTCAAACTCAGAGATCCACCTGCCTCTGCCTTCTGAGTGCCAGAATTACAGGTGTGAGCCACCACTGCCTGGCCTCATGTCTTTTTATTAAAGATAGAAATCATATGTTAGTATGGGAGGAGTTGGGCAGGTAGTGTTCTAATTTGAAGAGGAGAACTATGAATTATTCAGAATATGAGTAAAATATTAATATTTTTCTGGCTTTCAATAGGCTTCATCTACCATGAACATAACTTTACTAAAAATAGAGGCATACATATGTGTGTGTGTGTGTGTACACACACACACACACACACACACACACACACACACACACACACACACACATATATATATATATATATATATATATATATATATATATATATATATATAATTTTCTTTTCTTCATACAGAAAGAGCACCCAAGCCCAGGAAAGGCTTATCATGGAACACGGCGAACTGCATACTTGCCTGATAATACTGAGGGAAGAAAGGTTTTGGATCTGCTCTACAAAGCCTTTAATCACAGACTGACTTTCACAATAGGAAACTCTCGAGCAACAGGAGCCTCGGATGTCATTACATGGAATGATATTCATCACAAAACATCCAAGTTTGGAGGACCAGCAAAGTAAGAGTCTTTTGAAATGTAGCGGTTGCTGAATGAAGTTCAAGGTTGTCAAACACTGCAGTTTGAGGCTGTGTGGCTAGAAAGACATTCTAGCAGTAGATGTTAGCCCTGAGTCTTAGTTGGGGTTACTGTAGCTGTGATAACTCAAAAGCAACTCCAAGATGATGGGTTTATTTGCCTTACATATTCTGAGTCACAGGCCACTGAAGGAAGACAGGGCAGAAGCTCAAAGGAGGGAGGAACCTGAAGACAGGAACTGATGCAGAGGCCGTGGAGGAACGTTGGTTATGGCTTGCTCAGCCTGCTTTCTTACAGCATCCAGGATCACCAGTCCAGGGGTAGCACCACTGACATTGGGCTGGGCCCTTCTGACATCAATCTCTAATTAAGAAAATGCCTTATAGGCTTACCAACTGCCCAATCTTATGGAGGTAGTCTTCTGTGTAACTCTGACTGTCTTGGAACTCTCTCTGTAGGCCAGGCCAGCCTGCCTTCGCCTCCCAAGTGTTGGGATTCAAGTTGTTTGCCACCACCACCCCAGGAGGCAGCTTCTCAATTGAGGTTTTCTCCTCTGTGATGACTCCAGCTTGTGTCAAGTTGACATAAAACTAGCCAGCACACACAGCACACACTAGTACTAGTCCATAATGATAATTTCAAAGATAAAAAGACTGGTCCACCCAACCTCTTACCCTGCCATTTATAAGGTATGACTCAGTTGCTTAGTTTTGTTTAAAAAAAAAAAGGGGGGGTTTCAGAGTCCAAGATGAATGCTACCCAAGTTGATTAAATTTAGGGTTTCATGTTTATTCAAAAGATAGATCCTAGGATTGTTATTTGCCTTTGATTTCTTTCTTTTTTTTTTTAGGCTTATTTTTTTTTATATGCATTAGTGGTTTGCCTGCATGTATGTCTGTGTAAGGGTATCAGATCCCATGAAGTTACAGACAGTTGTGAGCTGCCATGCGGGTGTTGGGAATTGAACCCAGGTCTTCTACAAAAGCAGCCAGTGCTCTTAACCATTGAGTCATCTCTCCAGCATAGCTTTGATTCCTTTTAAGGTCCTCTCCTTCTCCCTCACCTCTCTCTACCCATTAGTCCACAATGATACTGAACTCACAAGGCTAATACATGGTAGCAGAAGTCTTAGTTATAAAGAGTTCCATGATGGTGGGAGATATATTCCAGGAAATCTGATTGAATTCCTCTACCTCTGGCATCCAAAAGAAATATATCATGAAGCCTTTTCAGATCTCCCAATTTGAAAAGCCCACAGGGGCTGGAGAGATGGCTTAGTGGTTAAGAACACTGGTTGCTCTTCCAGAGGTCCAGAGTTCAATTCCCAACAACCACATGGTGGCTCATAACCATCTGTAATGGGATCCAATGCCTTCTTCTGGTGTGTTTGAAAAGCTCACAAGTGTATGACTTCTACTACCTCTGTAGAATATGACAGTTATAACATTATGTGCATCAGTACTTAGAATAAGTTAAAAGTTTAAGCAATCTGTCTAGAAAACAGATGCTGGTCAGCCAGCCAGGCACTTGAATGACTAGATATTAGTCACTGTCTGGATTGCTGGAGAATGTTTGGAACCCAGAATACTCGATGCTCAAATACAAGTAGTACATACAGATTTTGTTGTTGTTTTGAGGCAAAGTCTCCTTATGTGGCTCAGGCTGGCCTCAGACTCACAGAGCTCTGACTGCTGAGTCACCTGCGTGTTGAGCACCTGTGCCACAATACCCGGCCATCATACACATTCTTAAGAATTATTTGGGAGGAAGCTAAAGCGTTTCTTTTTTTTCTTCCTGCAGTTTTGGCTACCCTGATCCTGATTACCTGAGACGTGTCAAGGAGGAGCTGAAAGCAAAAGGGATTGAGTAAGGAAACTGCAAGGAAGATGTCTGTCCACTCTCAAAAGACGTGTGTCAGGAGGCTGGATAGTACAGACCAAAATCTGTTTCTAGAACAACTTTATAACATTTTTCACGTTAAGTAGTCTGCTTGCCAGTCATTTCTAGAATGCAATGGGAGTCTTTTATAGAAGGCAAACTCTACAGGCACAGGCTGGGGAAAATGGCTCTATCTACAAAGCACAAAGAAATGAGCTCAGATCTGCAATCATCCATGGAAAAGCTTGGTGTGTTGACATGCACTTGTAGTCTTAGCACTGGTGAGTGGAGACAGGAGGATTCCTGGAACTTACTGGCCAGCTAGCCTAGTCAAAACCACAAGCTCCAGGTTCACTGAGAGACCTTATCTCAAGAAATAAGGTGGATAGGGGCATGGTGATGCATGCCTTTACTGTCAGAACTTGGAAGGCAGGAGCAGGCAATCTCTGTGAGTTCCAGACCCAGTCTCGTCTACAGTGCCCAAGTCCCAGAACAGCCAGCTATACATAGTGAGACCTTGTCTCAAAACAAATGTTAGGTAGACAGAAATAAAGATATCTAACATCATCCTCTGTCCTGCATACACACCTCCACACACGTGTGCACAAACACACTCACACACACACATACACACACGGGTGGGGGGAGGTAGAAAAGAAAACTTTATAGTTTTATAGGATTTCAATTTTTGCTGAAGAAATCTAACATCATTCTTGTGTTATGGTTGGGGTGTTAGGTGAGTTTGTAATCACCCTCAATGTCCTTTCATAATGGAACCTTCCCTGGATTTTTGTTTGCTTTATTTATTTTAGACAGGTTCTCACTGCATAGCTCTGGAACTCAACTTGTGGACCCGCTTGGACTTGAACTTAGATCTGCCTGTATCAGCCTCCTGAGTCTGGCATTGCCTGTTTTTTGTTTGTTTGTTTGGGTTTTTTTTTTTTTTTTTGGTTTTTGCTTTTTTGGTTTGGGTTGATTTGGTTTGGTTTAGTTTGGTTTGATTTGGTTTTGATGTTGGGACTTAAACCCTAGGCCAGTGAGTTCCATCCCATAATTCTTTTTCTGTCCATCTCTGTAGCAATACATTAGTTTTTTTTTTTTTAGTTGTTTTTTTTGTTTGTTTGTTTGTTTTGTTTTTTTTGGTTTTTTGAGACAGGGTTTCTCTGTATAGCTCTGGCTGTCCTGGAACTCACTTTGTAGACCAGGCTGGCCTCGAACTCAGAAATCCGCCTGCCTCTGCCTCCCAAGTGTGTTTATTTTTTTTTAATCACTTCCTGAACCCTTGTGTAAGTGGGAAAGCGAAACCCTTGTATAAATGGGAACTTTAAAAACAGGTTTGGCTGGGAAAGACCCATATTTTCTTCCCTACCCATAGCAAGAGAAGTTTCCAGGAGATCAGGCAACTTTTGGTAATAAATAGAACAGAAAGACTCATATTTTTCAGGGCACAGAGCCTAAGAGATACTGTGTGACTACTGCCTGACTCAAGATGCTAGTATCTCAGCAGAGGAGTGAATATATAAAAGGATATGTTCCCCATATCTTCGGGAGAGACATGACTTGAGACTGTGACATGACTTGAGACTGTGGCACTCATTTGGAAAATAGTTTCTTACCCCAACTTGTACTGATTAGACTCTGACTAAGCCTTGGATTTGGGCTCTACTCTCCCCTGATCCATGGAACCTGTCCTAGAGGGTACACTTGCCCTGCCACAGAAGTGCAACATCGTTTTTACATCCCCCCCCCCAACATTATGTTGTACTTTTTGAATATATATTGTTTCAAGTTTTAACGGGCAAACAGCCTTGCCTTAGTTTACCATTTCACAATAATTGTTACCTGCAATGTAGTAGCTTTTTGTTTTTTTAGTCCTTTGAGTGAATCCCAGCAGTCTGTTATCTCATATATAGTCTTTCTCATCCTTTCCCTGGACAGAAGTAAAGGAGAAAGTTAAACCTACTGTAGAGTCTGTATGGCATTTCACAGTTCACTGTAAGTGGTTCTCCAAGTTAGAAGAAAATCACAGCCGGCAATGACCTGGTGATCTGTGTTCCAGCCACTCTCCAAAATGGTAGATGACACCTTGACCTTCTCCTTAAGACATACATGCACAGACATAAAACCATTTTGGCCAGATATTAATAGGAAGTGTTTATCAAGTACTTATCCTGTAAGTACTTTACATTGATAGGATCGATATGATTAATAGCCCTGTTCTTTGAACAGGAAACTCATATTACAGAGCATAGTAGTCAATCACTGAGGGTGACATAACCTACAAGTAGAAGTGCTAACTTCTTTCATCTCCATTTTGATTTTTTGTTTGTTTGTTATGATTTTTTTTTTTAATTTTTTGAGACAGGGTCTCATGTAACCCAGACTGGCCTCTCCCTATGTAGCCAAGGCTATTCTTGAACTCTGACCCTCCTGCCTCACCTCCTGCCCAGGTTCTTGATGTATCCTAGGCGGAGCTCTCAGGATCTGCTTCCGCTGCCTTCTGCATCGGGTTTAGACCTTTTCCTTTGGATGATTCACCAAGTGTTTATCATTAAGACTAACCGATCGTTTTCTGTCTTCTAATCTTGTCATTAAATTTACTCTAAAGAAGAAAAAAATGGTTTCTGTTAAGTTCTGGATCTTTTATTTCATCCAGTGTGCACATGCAGATTCCACGTGGTGGAGTGCTCAATGACATTTGCATTTTTTTTTTCTTTTGCAAGGTGTTATTATCTGCATTAAATAAAGTCAAGTCCTTACGTACAACAGACTGTGTGATTTCCCTCATTCTCTGTTACTGTGTCCTTAGGTTGGACTTCTGGGTGTTTACTATCACACATGCAATATACAGTGGTGTATGGAGGCATTTGGGTTGGTGTGTGTGTAGCTCCAGCACCACACAACAACTCTTTTAATTGACTTCACTTTTGATTGCAAAATAAATAAATAAATAAATAAATAAATCATGGTTCTCCATATTTTTTTTTCTGCCTAGTGAATTTAGGTTGCTATAGAGACAAAAGTAGACCACAGAGCCAGTGAGCTAGGTCCGAGGGTAAAGGCACTTACTACCAAACTTGACAACCTGATTTTGATGCCTGGAGCCCACACAGTAGAAGGAGAAAACCAGGTCCTGCTAGGCATCCTCTGACTGCCACATGCGTGCCACGGCACCCCCTCGATAAACAAAGGAGTTTTACTTTTATGCATGAGCAGGTTTTGCTCACATGTTGGTGTGTGCACCGCATGTATGCAGTGCCTTCAGAGTTCAAAAGAGGACATCTAGAGCTCCTGGAACTAGAGTTATAGACAGTGGAGAGCTATTGTGTAGGCTGGGAATTGAACCTAGGCCCTCTGCTAGAGCAGCAAGCAACCTTTGTAACTCCTGAGCCATCTCTCTAGAACAATGAATATTTCTTTTTAAATAGGCTACAGGGTTCATCTTTTTGGAATCACAGAAAGCATATTTAGTCTCTATTAAACCTGTGGCCCTGCCCCTGCTTACTGAGTGCCAGCAGCTGATTGGGGGCATTCTCCTCTCCAAGAGAAAAAAAATGCTAAAAATCCAGATATTTTTTTTCCAATATTTATTAGATAACTTCTTCATTTACATTTCAAGTGTTATCCAGAAAGTTCCCTATACTCTCCCCCCTCCCGGCCCTGCTCCCCTACCCTCCCGCTCCCACATCTTGGCCCTGGTGTTCCCCTGTACTGGGGCATATAAAGTCTGCATGACCAAGGGGCCTCTCTTTCCAATGATGGCCAACTAGGCCATCCTCTTCAATATATGCAGCTAGAGAAATGAGCTCAGGGGGTACTAGTTAGTTCATGTTATTCTTCCACCTATAGGGTTGAAGACCCCTTCAGCTCCTTGGGTACTTTCTCTAGCTCCTTCTTCCTTGGGAACCCTGTGTTTCATCTAATAGCTGACCATGAGCTTCCACCTCCATGTTTGCCAGGCATTGGTATATTTTCCCCCGAGACAGCTATATCCGGGCCCTTTCAGCACCATCTTGCTGGCATATGCTANCCCAGTAGGGGTATTGCAGGATCTTCCGGTAGTACTATGTCCAATTTTCTGAGGAACCGCCAGACTGATTTCCAGAGTGGTTGAACCAGCTTGCATTCCCACCAACAATGGAGGAGTGTTCCCCTTTCTCCACATCCACGCCAGCATCTGTTGTCACCTGAATTTTTGATCTTAGCCATTCTTACTGGTGTGAGGTGGACCAGATATATTTTTTTAAAGATTTATTTTATTTATTATATGTAAGTACACTGTAGCTGTCTTCAGACACTCCAGAAGAGGGCGCCAGATCTCGTTACGGATGGTTGTGAGCCACCATGTGGATGCTGGGATTTGAACTTATCACCTTCGGAAGAGCAGTCGGGTGCTCTTACCTGCTGAGCCATCTCACCAGCCCCAAAAAATCCAGATATTTAATATTTCTTCAAAACAACCTCAAGATAGAAATCAGGAGGGAGGAAAATCAAACTATCCTTTAACTTTTTTTTTTTTTTTTTTTTTTTTTGGTTTTTCGAGACAGGGTTTCTCTGTATAGCCCTGGCTGTCCTGGAACTCACTTTGTAGACTAGGCTGGCCTCGAACTCAGAAATCCACCTGCCTCTGCCTCCCGAGTGCTGGGATTAAAGGCGTGCACCACCATGCCCAGCCATCCTTTAACTTTTTAATTTTATTTTATTTATCTCACTGGTTTTCAGGAGTTTATTTAGCATTATTGTTAATAGTAGTAGTAGTATTTAGCAGCAGCAGTAGAGGAGTAGTATTTAGCATTATTATTAATAGAAGTAATGTTACGGAGTTCACCCCAGGAAGACTACAGACTCAATCAGATTATAGTTAATTAAGTTTATTAAAGCTGGTTGCTAGCAGGACAACAATCTCTGAGCCAAACTTGAGATTTCCACACAAAGTGGGGACGAGGAAAGCACAAGAAGACTTTGTCTGCACAAGCAAATGAAGAACTGTTCTGTCCGCCAAGATTAGGTAGTAAAGGTGACCTCAAAATAGTCCCCGAATGTCTGCATAAGCAGGCTACAGAAGTCAAAAAATAGTCATATGATAACAAGTACATAGTCATGACTGTACATTTCTGGGTGAGAGTCACTGAGTCAGGGAGTCAGACAATGGCTAGTGGGTACCAAGATGGATGGATGCCTATAGCATAAAATGGAGTTTCTGTAGACACCACAGTGTTAGTATTTTGAATGATTAGGTCCCAAGGCCTCTATTCTCAGCGAATGAGACCAAGATTAAGATGCTTATCTGTGAGCTCACAGTAGGAAATACAAAGAGAAAGAGTAAGAGACAGGAGTCAATATAGCAGATAGCATACCCTATGGATTACCATCAACTGCCACCTCACATGACCCCTGGAGAAAACACAGCAGGCCGCTCTGCAGCTTGGGCCACTTGGTAACTGAGCTGGAGAGGACCCTAGGAGTCAAACTTTAGATGCCTCATTTTTTAGCAGAGGGCACTCAGATCTATTTCCAGGAAAACATGAGTCACTGCTAAATACACGTTTATTAAAATGTAGTCCTGGTGAAACCATTGGCTCCTCCCTCTCCAGCTCCCGTCCTGTCCACTGTTTGGGTCCCACCCCTCTCTAGCTCCCCTTCTGTCCACTGTGTGGGTCCCACCCCTCTCCGGCTCCCCTCCTGTCCACTGTTTGGGTCCCACCCCTCTCCGGCGCCCCTCCTGTCCACTGTTTGGGTCCCACCCCTCTCCGGCGCCCCTCCTGTCCACTGTTTAGGTCCCACCCCTCTCCAGCGCCCCTCCTGTCCACTGTTTAGGTCCCACCCCTTCCAGTAGTTCAAGTTTCACTATGCTTTGGCTTCCTCAGAGCTCTCTCACCAGGATCACTGAAACACCCTCAAAGGGGTGTTTCCACCCCTTCTTCACACATTATTACCTGCTCCCCCTCAAAGCATACATTATTTGTACACAAATATTGGGTCTCATAGATGTCACTTTGATCATCTTCAATGTCACTGTTAGCCCCTTCTGGGCCTCATTTCATCTCCTGATATGCAGTATTTGTCTTTCTGAATTCAACTTACTTGCTCAATTTGGGAAAAGATCAATTCCTGCAAACCTACATCTACCTCACCCAACAATGTGGACTTAGCCTATGTGCCCATCACTGGATGAATGGCTAAAGAAAACGAGGTTCTCAGGGTTAGAGAGGTAGCTCAGCAGTTAAGAATTCTTGCTGGAAAAAAAAAAAAACCACACTCAGGAGGCAGAGGCAGGCAGATTTCTGAGTTCGAGGCCAGCCTGGTCTACAAAGTTAATTCCAGGAGAGCCAGGGCTACACAGAGAAAGAAAGGCCCTTGGTCTAACAATTTTATATGCCCCAGTACAGGGGAATGCCAGGGCCAAGTAGTGGGAGTGGGTGAGTAGGGGAGCAGGGCAGGGGGAGGGTATAGGAGACTTATGGGATAACACTTGAAATGTAAATGAAGAAATTCTCTAATAATAAATAAATAAATAAATAAATAAATAAATAAATAAATAAATAAAAAACCAAGCCGGGCGTGGTGGCGCATGCCTTTAATCCCAGCACTAGGGAGACAGAGGCAGGCAGATTTCTGAGTTCGAGGCCAGCCTGGTCTACAAAGTGAGTTCCAGGACAGCCAGGGTTATACAGAGAAACCCTGTCTCGAAAAACAAACAAACAAACAAAAAAAAAAAACAAAAGAAAACAAAAAAAAGGAGGAAAACAAAAGAATAATACAGAAGGCTGGTGAGATGGCTCAGGGGTTCAGAGTACTGACTGCTCTTCTGCAGGTCCTGAGTTCAGTTCCCAGCAACCACATGATGGCTCACAGCCATCTATAAAGCTACAGAGTACTCATATAAATAAATAAATAAATAAATAAATAAATAAATAAATAAATAATCATATCTCAAAATAAATAATAAATATATATTAAAAATAATAGGGGGAAGGGTAGATTATGTAATCTCCTTTTATAGATCTTTGTATCTTGATACAAAATTAAGGTTTTATATTGTTACTTTGGAATAGATCTTTGTAAATTGATACAGAATTAAGGTTATATTTTAGTTAAAACATACTATGTATCAACTCCTTTTAAGGCAATTTACCTATGTAATTCATAAAAATGCAACATGAGTTTTAGTTCTTTTGAAAGCTACTATAACCAATTATTTCAGATAATTAAGAAATGCACGGTATGTAGTTTGTCAAACTTGTATTGATAAGAACTAGCTTAGTTAATCTCAGATGTTTTCTTTTTTTTCTTTTTTTTTTTCTTTTTTTTGGTTTTTCGAGACAGAATTTCTCTTATAGCCCTGGCTGTCCTGGTACTCATTTTGTAGACCAGGCTGGCCTCAGACTCAGAAATCTGCCTGCCTCTGCCTCCAGAGTGCTGGGATCAAAGGCGTGCGGCACAATGCCCGGCTTCTCAGATGTTTTCTAAGTTAACCAGAAAGTAAATAACTAGAGACAAGCAACAATTCCCTATTCAAATATACTGAGATAGTTACATGGTCTTCAAAAACATCAGAGATCTGTAGAACAAGGCATTTAAAGATTTTTTTATTAGTTTAAGTCTTTTTTTTTCTTTTTTTTGGTTTTTCGAGACAGGGTTTCTCTGTGTGCCCTGGCTGTCCTGGAACTCACTTTGTAGACCAGGCTAGCCTCGAACTCAGAAATTCGCCTGCCTCTGCCTCCCGAGTGCTGGGATTAAAGGTGTGTGCCACCACGCCCGCCCGGCTAAATCTTTTTTTTTTTTTTTTTTTTTTTTTTTCTGACAATGAGACATGTCAGCTCCTGGTATCACACCCATTCAACTTCAGAGAATATGATGAACATTGAAGAACCTCCTTATGGAGTTTGCTTCAAATGTAGCAAGCTGTCACTGGGCAAGAAACTGCCCTTGCTTCAACTGTTGGCAGTATGCTGTACAAGCAGGACACAAAGAAAGTCAGTTGCCAAATTCTACCAGGACAAAGAAGAGAAGTCCTTCATAATTTCTGCCTCACAGAAAAAGTTGTCAGATATTCTGGGCCAGTTGACCAAAGAAAGGGATGCTCCAATGTTAAAGAGGAATTTTGTGCCAGGCATGGTGGCACACGCCTTTAATCCTAGCACTCAGGAGGCAGAGGCAGGCAGATTTCTGAGTTTGAGGCCAGCCTGGTCTACAGAGTGAGTTCCAGAACAGCCAGGGCTATACAGAGAAACCCTGTCTCAAACAAAAACAAAAATAAAAACAAGAAACAAACAAACTAAAAACAAACAAACAGAAGAGGAATCTTGTGTGACTGTCCAGGCAGCCAAAGTATCTATCATTTCTGCAGTTTTGGAAACTGCTTGCTCTGCACTTCTTGTTTAATGGGGTAATATTTATCTTTCTCAGATCTCTGATGGGGTTGAAGACTACATAGCCATAGTCTTAAATTAAGCTTAAATTGTTTAGGGTTTAAGAAAACAATTAAGGGCTGGAGAGATGGCTCAGTGGTTAAGAGCACCAACTGCTCTTCTGAAGGTCCTGAGTTCAAATCCCAGCAACCACATGGTGGCTTACAACCATCTGTAATGAGATCTGACGCCCTCTTCTGGTGTGTCTGAAGACAGCTACACTGTACTTAGATATAATAATAAATAAATCTTTAAAGGAAAGGAAAGGAAAGGAAAGGAAAGGAAAGAAACGGAAAGAAAAGGAAAGAAAAGAAAAGGAGCCGGGTGTGGTGGTGCATGCCTTTAGTCCCAGCACTTGGAGGCAGAGGCAGGCGGATTTCTGAATTCGAGGCCAGCCTGGTCTACAAAGTGAGTTCCAGGACAGCCAAAGCTACACAGAGAAACCCTGTCTCGAAAAAAAAAAAAAAAAAAAAAAGAATTAAGGCCCAAAAGGATGTTAATTAGGTTGATGAATACAAGTTCTGATAGAAAATGATTCAGACACAGAACTTTGCATTCACGGACATAGGATAGGTAGTAGTTTCTCAAGGCTGCCAAATACAAATAGACTGGACATTGTGAATATCATTCTTACCAGGTAGTGTATAGTTTAATGATGTAAGAGAAAGAGTCTTTTTATTTTAGACAAAAGGGGGGTAATGTTGCAGGATATTTTTTATCACATTGTGAGCCTTGAGATTGTGAACTGGAAAAACCTGGATTTTCTTGTGCTCAGCCATAGCACACACCTTTAACCCCAGAGCTTTCTGTAAACTACAGTTAAATAACATCAGCCGTAGGTCGGAAGGCAGAGCCAGCAACTCATTGACAGAGTGAACTTAAGGAAACCCAGGAAAGAGAAGGGAGGATTTCTGAGTGTTTTGCCTACATATATCTGTGCACCACTTGCATGCCTGGTGCCTGCAGGGACCAGAAGAGGAAGTCAAATCCCCCAAAAATGGAGTTACAGAGGCTTGTGATCTGTCCTATGGGTGCTGGGATCTGAACAGACCTGGGTCCTGTAAAACAAAGCCAATGCTTTTACTTACTGCTGGGCCATTCTCCAGCCCCAGATTTTTTTAGTGCACCAGGCACTTGGACAGTTTGTTTCATGTGATCCTCATGATACTACTGTAAAGCAGTTATGTCTCTGCACAGCGTATACATGCAACTGATGCAGGTTTTACAGCTGATGAATTGCAGGCTCAGAATTTTGACCTAGAATTTCTCTAACATGAACATTAAAAAGAGTCACACAGTCCTGAGACAGTGTTTGCATCCTATATGATGATACTGTTTTGTTACCAAGTGTTGTGTTTGGTTTGGTTTGGTTTGATTTTTTGAGACAGGGTTTCTCTGTATATCCCTGGCTGTCCTGGAACTTACTCTGTAGACCAGGGTGGCCTTGAACTCAGAAGTCTACCTGCCTCTGTCTCCCAAGTGCTAGGATTAAAGAGGCGTGCACCACCACTGCCCGTCTGTGTTGTGTTTTATAAAAAGGTAATGAGAGAGAGAATATGTTTGGTGGATATGTAGTCAGATGTAGGGGAAGGGGGTGCCTCCGAGGGCTCATGCTAAAGTATCCCTTTCCACTGTGGGACCAGCCACAAGACAGCATAGCATTGAATAGAGTTTATTCAGGGCATGGGGAGAGGAACTGAGAGGATAGTAGAGATAAAGACAGACAGACAGACAGACAGACAGACAGGGGGAGAGAGAGAGAGAGAGAAGAGGAGTAAAGGCCAGCCATGAGCACATGGGGGGAGGGGAATAAGAGAGGGAAGAGTTGAAAGGACAGAGCTAGAGCAAGAAGGCAAGAGAGAGAGAGGAATAGAGAGAGGAGGGGACAAGCAGCCCCTTTTATAGTGAGTCAGGCACACCTGGTTGTTGCCAAGTAACTGTGGGGCTGAGCCTAGACAAAATGCTAACACCAAGCCTTCTAAATCCACTTTTAGTTGACTTTTAAAATCACTAATTTGAGGGACTGGAGAGATGTCTCAGCAGTTACGAGCCCTGACTGCTCTTCCCGAGGTCCTGAGTTCAATTCCCAGCAACCACATGGTGGCTCACAACCATCTATAATGGGAATCTGATACCCTCTTCTGGTGTGTCTGAGGACAGCGACAGTGTATTCACATACATGAAATAAATCAATCAATCTTAAAAACAAAACAAAAACAAAAAACAAAAAAATTGCCAGGCCTGGTGGCACACACCTTTGGTTCCAGGATTCAGGAGGCAAAGGCAGGTGGATCTCTGAGTTCCAGGCCAGCCGAGTCTACAAAAGGAGTTTCGGGATAGTCAGGGCTATACAGAGAAACCTTGTCTTGAAAAAAAAACAAATAAGCAAGCAAACAAACAAACAAATAAATAAATATTACTAATTTGAGGTGCTGAATAAATAAATGGCTAAACAGGACTCTAGTTCCTGAAGGTCCAATGCCCTTTTCTGGCTTCTGTTGGCTTCAGCATACATGTGGTACACACACACACACACACACACACACACACACACACGCACACACACGGTTTATAAATATATAAGTATATATTTATACATACATACATGTTTGCATATATACATATATGTACATTTAAATGTGTGTGTGTATATGTATGTATATGTATAGCACACACATATGTGTGTGTATATAATATATTATCATCCTGACTCACACATACACATCAATAAAAACTAAATGTACTTTTTTTTCCTCTCAAGCCAGGCATGGTGGTGCACGCCTTTAATCCCCAGCACTGGGGAGGCAGAGGCAGGCGGATTTCTGAGTTTGAGGCCAGCCTGGTCTACAAAGTGAGTTCCAGGACAGCCAGAGCTATACAGAGAAACCCTGTCTCAGAAAACAAAACAAAACAAAACAAAAACTTTTTTCTCTCAAATCATTAATTTTGGGGGGGCTGGCACACGGCTGGATGGTTTATCATCAGTCTCCCTCTAGCTTTGCTGTAGATGGGAGCCTTAGACTGAAGCACATCTAATGGGTTAAAACTGTTCTACATAGCACATGGTAGCACAAGCCTGAGATTCCAGGCAGGGGATTTTTAGCTTCATAGCAAGCTTGACATCAGCCTGAGATATACAGCAAGACCCACCCTCCAACGCTGGGAAAACCTGTTGCGTGAATTGCTGTTAAGTACTCTCAGATCCAGTAGAAGCTGCCTTGGGCATCTGTCCCTGTCTCCAGGGTTTTATTGGTTTTCACAGTCTTCCTGATTGTTTTATCTTAATGATTAACTGTAGAATTGACTATTTCTGGGAAAAGGAACTAAAAGTACACTCATCAGACTTTCCCATTTGTAACCTTTCTTTAGCTTCATGGATCCGGGAACACCCTGAGATCTGTAGGAACCAAGATTAGCATAGGGAAGCATGATACCAGCTTCTGGCAGCCCGGTGACTTACCTCCTCACCTCCCCTGCTCCCCACAAAAACCCCTATAAAAGCCCTGCGCCACAACCTCTAAGGAAGATGGCTTTTTAACAGACAAAAAAAAAAAAAAAAAAAAAAAAACGCACCTCACTCTTAGAACTCTGCTAACTTGTTGCAAGTAAAGCTTCTTACTCTCTATTTCCTGGATTCTCCACACCGGAAAGAGGAGAACAAAACTTTCCTGTTTACATCTTCTTGGCAGAACAGAAAGCGAAAGCCACCTAAGGCTTGAGCAGACAGAACTAGCAGATTTCTTAATCTTGCCCCTGGCTTTTATTAGGGGCAAGAACGCACCCATACAGCTGGCACACAGAAAACCCACCTCTCCCCGAAGGCTGGGAGTTTTCAGTCTTTCAAGGGTCTCTCTCACAACTGTTGTGTAGCCAGGTCCTGACTACACTGTGAACTTGCGGGGGTCCATCAGCAGGGGCCCTATTGGCAGGAGAAGCCGTCTACAAAGACCTTTGTTTTAGGTTTTTGTCTCTGATCTAGAAGGAACCGAGGAAGCAAGTCCTCTTGGAAGTTCACCATCTTTATTAGAGCCTGTCTATCTGCCTATCAAGGAATCTGTTTAATGCCTAGTCCCTGAAGATAACAACTTGGTGGATGTGGTTCCCATCACAGAACTAGGGGGTTCCCATCACATCTTTGGGGGTTCAGGTGAGGTAGTTATACACTTTCCTTGTCTGGTGTGTCTGATCATCTTTGGCCTGGTGTTTTCCCTATATGTTTAAAATATGCCCAAATGCCAATCCTAATTCACCCCACTTATAGGGTAGCATACTTCCTACTCTCAGGGATAAATTATCAGTCTATTGTGCGTGGGTGGCGTGGGGCAAATGGGACAAGGCACTCATCTACCCAATGGCACAGCCATCCTCCATCTTTGAAGAGGAGTCAAAGGCCACTTGTAAATGGAGCTTCTCAGAGCAAAGCTCAGTTTGAAAACCTACTCTTTTACACAATAGTGTGTAACTTAGACCAAGACCTGATCCCAGAATCATACATACATACACATATACATGCACGCGCACACACCACACAAATACGTTTGGACTTTTTTTCTTTACTTGTAAAAACTATATTTGCTAGAGGAAGTGTGATTGTTTGAATACAAAAGGACCTCATACATAGTCTTACATGCTTGGTCTCCAGATGGTGGAACTGTTTGGGAATGATTAGGAGGTATGGTCTTGTTGAAGAAGATGTGTTACTGGGATGGGCTTAGAGGTTTCAAAAGCCCATGCCATTTCCAGCTAGCTTGCATGTTCTCTGTGTCTGTCCATCTGTCTGTCTGTCTCTCTGCATTATACTTGTCATTTCAGTGTATAAGCTCTCAACTACTTCTCTAGGGCCATGTCTGCCTGCCTGGTGTCACGCTCCCTGCCATGACAGTTATGAGTTCACCCTTAACTGTAAGCAAGACCTCAATTAAACGCTTTTGTTTGTTTGTTTGGTTGGTTGGTTTTTCTTGTTTTTTCGGTTCAGTTCCTTATATTAGTTTAAAAGTTCACCTTCCCTCCTGACACAAGGGACTCCATTTTGTCTTTGGTTTCGAACTACTCTTTCACTATGTAGCTGAAACTAACTTTGAACTCCTAATCCCCCCGCCTCTACTTCTCCTTTTTGTTTGTTTGTTTTGATTTTGTTTGGTTTTGGTTTTTTTTATTTGTTTGTTGGAGTGTTTTGTTTTGTTGACATGGTTTCTTTGTGTATCCCTGCTGTTCTAGAACTCATTCCGTAGAGCAGGCAGACCTTGAACTCACTGAGACCTACTTTCCTCTGTCTCCCTAGTGCACCAACATCACCAGGCTTTCTACCTCTATTTCTAAATTGGGTTTATATGTGCCCTCAACTCGCCCGTGAGTTTTAGCAGTGAGGAATCTTATTTTTATGATGACGGATGTTTTTCTGGGTAAGCTTTGCTTTCCATGACTCTTAACACAAAACAACAGGCTCCAAGTAATTGATTGATTCTGTGATCTGAAGTCAAAGATTAACATAACATAGTTTTGAGAAGTTAATATCATCTAGCATCATACAAAGATGCCCTGATTATCTCCTAGAAGGTCCAAGTTCAACCACCAGGCAGGCTGTGCAGATCTGCACCCTCGTTCTCTATAACGGAACTTGACCTACTTAAGAGTGGGTTCAAATCCAGTTTTCTCTCCACTTCCTTGAGCGTCAGTAAAAAACGCAGGTGCACCTCATCACTTGACTATTCACAGACACGCCTGTTCCAACATCTTGCAAAGATACAGGTCAAAGGAGGGGGAGGAAGCTTCGAGGAGGGAGGCTTACCTTCTCAGTGTGGTTCCTCCCTCCTCTGCATGTTGTTCCCTTTCCTGGCAACCGCCAACAAGCCAGAGATGTAGATGTTACATTCTACCTATAAATGACATTCCGGTTGCTCAATCCAGGTTGAGTTCAGTTTTTGCCGTGCAGACTCCTGTGTACTATCCCTAGATAGTCTTATTTCAACTGGTCAAGGGCACTGAAAAAGCATTATGTGACCTTCGTGACTCAATGCTCCAAGGCATGCTAATCATAAAACAGATAGCCACATTCCTCCACCCACCCGCTTGCTTCCTGGGTTCATTCAAAGAAAGTCACCCCGACCCCATCCTGACCGCTGCTGGAACCTACTATGGAAATGTGCTATTGTTACAGGCTCATAGAAAACTGTCTTGAGAAATAACCCGCACAATTACCAGGTATTCCTTGTGACTCTTAACTGGTATTTTTGGTATTTTCCAACAACACCCTCCCTACCCCTTTGAGTTGTTGCTTCTCCCTTTAAATATCCCTTTAAATATCCCTTTACCCAGCTACTCGGGGCCCACAGTCCTACAGCCCTGCATGGTGTACACTGTGGGTCCCAGAACACTCTTGGAATAAAAGTCCTCTTGCAGTTTGCATCCAGACCGTTTCTCGTGAGTGATTTGGGGTGTCACCTCTCCTGTGGGTCTTTCAGTACTGGTGTAGGATACAGCAGCCTTTGACACCATTCCAAGGGACTTTATCACTCCACTAAAGCTGAGCGTTGCAGCTTGTCTTTTATTATTATTTTGTAGATTCTTCTTTTCCACACCCTTTTATTCCTACCTCCCCACCCTCTGGTCTCACCCCCATCACTAGAGAAAAGAGAAAGAAGGATAGAGGGGAAAGAGATAAAGATCACTGAATTGGGGCTGGAGAGATGGCTCAGTGGTTAAGAGCATTGACTATTCTTCCAGAGGTCCTGAGTTCAATTCCCAGAAACCACTTGGTGGCTCACAATCATCCGTAATGGGATCTGATGCCCTCTTCTGGTGTGCCTGAAGACAGTGACAGTGTACTCACATATATAATAAATAAATCTTAAAAAAAAAAAAGACCCCTGAATCTAATTTCTTTCTTCTTGTTTCCTCTTTGAGCTATGGTTTACTACTAATAAACCATAACCAACCTCCCTGAATGACCAACAACCACCAACCTTGCCTCTCAGGGTCCAAGCAATATATATATATATATATATATATATATATATATATATATATATATATATATACAATCACAGAAACTATTTGTAATTGGCAAAACCACACCTCTGCTAGAGCACAAGGCAAATTATAGCCAGCTACTGTGAAACAATCCATATTCCCACTCCTGGGATTAAAACAAAAACATATACTTATAATATTTCTGACACTTTTTTTTTAAAGAAGCCTAAATTCCAGAATTCTCACTATGGAATATCACAGTTTGAATATTTCTTCAGAACTTGACTGTCTGACCTTGAGAGTCACCTCTGTTTGGATAGCACTGAGATTAATGGGAAGGGGGCCCTACTGAGAAATTTCAGGCTTTCTGATTATGAGCTGCTGGAAACGTTCTTTGCTTTTGATGTAGCTAATGAGAGAGCAGAGAGGAGGCAGCCAGCTGCTTTATGTTCTCTAAGGAGTAGAGTCCTTGGACTGTCTTGGACCTTGTCCTGAGATCAGCAGGTGGAGCAGTTGAATCTTATCTTTTTACCCAGAGTTGATCTGAGTCATACAAATCAAACTCAAGAGACTTATTTTATGAAGCTGGAATTGCAATTACTTAATTTGCAGTGAGAAAGATAACTGTCATGGTTACTGGTAATTGTGAGTCAACTGACTTTTATGATGGTCCTGGAGAATATAATCAGACCTGGAAAAACAATGGATGCTATAACGGCATAACATTACAGCTAATTTATTTCTCACTCTAGGGGGAGGCCTAGTTGGCTCAGCAGACCAACCAGAAAGCCATCTCTGGCAGGCTTCAAATACCATCTCACTGCTGAGCAACCACTGTCTTGGTCAATATTCATCAAACACTTCAAGGTCCTTATCTATTAAAAACAGGTAGGGATGTTATCAAGACTGTTGTGGGGCTTAAATAAAAATAATTCATATAGGGCACTTAGCCTGTATTTGGCACATAATAACAGTGTAAAAATTACAGCTGTTGTCATTATCTACCTATGTCTGGACATTTCATAATCCTCTCAGCACTGCAATACAGTTGCGATATCTATTACCAACCTCCACTACAAATGTTTCTTTATTATTGTAGTAGTGTAAATGATGTGGTGTGTGTGTGTGTGTGTGTGTGTGTGTGTGTGTGTGTGTGTGAGAGAGAAGAGAGAGAGAGAGAGCAGGCACAGGCAGGTCAGAGGCAACTTTGTGGTGTGAGTTCTCTTTTTTCCTTCTTTATGTAGGTTCCAGGAATCAAGCTGAGATCATGCTATGCATTCAAACGTTAATACACTGGCCCCCAGGATCTGGTTGCAGCCCAGAAGAGCACATTCTCAGATACACCAAATGGCGTTATGTAAACTTTGCTCAACAATCTTCCCTGACCAGTTAAATAAAAAGTAGCTGACAGCCAATTACTGGGGAGACTAGAGGTGGGTGGAGCTTTGGTTAACAGGCTGAGGGGGGCAGGTAGGGACCACAAGGAGAGAGAGAAATAATATGGAGAATCAGGACTAGAGAATGGCCTGATGGAGCAAATTCAGCTCAGACAGGACAACATGTGCAAGTAACTTGGGAAGTGTAGCTGAGAAATAGCCAATCTAGCACATAAAAATAGTTTAGGGGTAATTGTGGATTTAGCTTAATGCTTGTATTATCATGTTATTTGGGTTTCCAAATTTGTACAATCTACATGTCACCTGTAAGATGCTGAGGGTCCCTGTCCCCAGCTGGTTTTGATTGGTAAGTAAAATTGTCGGCTGCAAATGACTGGGCAGGGAGACAAAGGCTGTATTTTAGGATTCGCCGGCAAGGGGACTGAATAAGAAGGAGAATCGCCATGTCTAAGGAATAAGATCTGGGCTTGAGAGTTGTAGAAAGAAAGACATACCAATCATGTAAGAGTCAGGGAAGAGTAGCCGCAGAGGGGCCCCCGATTGGGTCTAGGATAGTAAAGATGGTGTATGGATTCCAGGAAGTAATAACTCAGGACTATTGGAGGGGAACATTAGCAAAATGGAAATTTGGGAGTGGCCAGGCATTGAGCTGATTAAGGCATATTTAAATGTGTTTGTGTGTGTGTGTGTGTGTGTGTGTGTGTGTGTGTGTGTCTTTCAGAAACTCAAAACATTGGGACACATAGTATGGAACTTGCTCCACCACTGGGCGATTTGAGTAGATTAATTGATTAATGTAATTGATGGCACCTAATGTACTCACTATTAAACATGACTTAGAGATATTCAAATAGAAAGCACACACCATAACGTGAGATTAGGAGGTGGGGAGAATTGGTTTCTCAGCCGAGCCAACAAGACCTCATCTCCTAATAGTACCAGTCTCTATGGGCCTATGGGGGGCCATTTTCCTCCAAACCACCACAATATCTACCAATATCTAGGCTGAGGGTAGTTTTTACCTCTCTCGCCCATCTACAAACCCACTCTCTCCTCAGCACACCTGGCATAGGGGACCACAGTTGTCTAGGACCAAAAGATGAGGGATATCCTAACAGTAGTCATAAAGAAGTATTTGATTTTTCTCACCATCACAATAATAAGATAAATATTCATGATGCTAAAATAGAATAGGTCTTTAGGTTTTTCACAGGTCTTCCCTTACATGAGTTGTTGACTAGAAGAACTTCTGATCTTTCCACCAGGCTTCCTATAACTACAAAAGAAATAAAGTCTCAGCATAGAGATTCATTGAGAACATTCCTAGATTGAGCTGTGATCCTTTAGCTAAGTCTCTGAGGCAAAAGGGAACATTGAAAGATGATTGTTATTATTGGATAGTGTAGAGGAACCTTAATCCAGCAACATGGCTGCTCTGGCAAGACCTTCTAGGTCTAAATGATCCAGCTAGAATGATTCCTTTAATCCCTCTGGCTGGACTATAGGAACTCCCTTAGTATACACCTTTAATCTCAGATAATGAGGGTAAAGTTAGTTTGTAGAAGGAAGTGGCCATTTTTGAAAGTGATGTCTAATTGAGTGGCAAAGTGACAAATCAGAGAAAGATTTGACAGAATGAGTCAAAGATTGAATACACCCAACTGTCACAAGAACAGCCCAGGAAGGAGAGGCTACTCAGAGAAGGCAGTTTTACAAAGACAGGTTGCAGGTGAACAGTCAAGCCAGAGAATGAGAAGGAGTGAGAAGATTAGAACAGGTTGCCAGAGTCAATTTAAGGCCAAGCAGAGCAATTCAGTCAGAATGGTAGAGAAGCCAGACTGAATCAGTCAGCTTGGAGAGGAGTTTGGGCCAGAACAGCTGAGTTGAACCACCCAGCTACAGTTCGGAAAGAACTGGAAAAAGGTGAGTTTCTTTCACAGTAAGCCTCTGTAATGACAATTAAACCTAGAGAATAAAAGTTACTTTTACAAGATAGTTGAGGAATTGGACTAATATTGCCAACTTAACATTGTGGCCATTTGCTCTTTTCATTTCTAGGTAATTTTAGATGAATTCACTAGATGGTCAAGTGGAAATCCCAACAAATTTTTATATAGTTAGTATTCACATTTTGTCTCCTCTAGCTCTTTTGCTCATGATTCTGAACAAGACATGAAATTCAATCTCTTTTCCTTGATTTTTTTCCCCTAATATGTTTGACCACGCCCATTGCTATAACCCTTTTGAGCTCTGCTACTCGTATCAATTGTCCTATACAAGTATACTGTGTGTATTATAAAACATTGAGTTTTAAGTTAAAGGGTAAGATCAAATACAAGCAGACTTTTTTTTTTTTTTTTTTTTTTTGGTTTTTCGAGACAGGGTTTCTCTGTGTAGCCCTGGCTGTCCTGGAACTCACTTTGTAGACCAGGCTGGCCTCGAACTCAGAAATCCGCCTGCCTCTGCCTCCCGAGTGCTGGGATTAAAGGCGTGTGCCACCACGCCCAGCTACAAGCAGACGTTTTAATACTTTCTCAGTTGTAAAATACTGTGGAACTCACAGAAGTGAGTCTGTAGAACAACTACCGATTTTACCAACCACTCAAAAGAAGACGTAAAATGGAAGGTTGAACATAAGCATTTATTCCTGTCTCACTCTTCTGAAATTATCATAAAAGCTGCAAGTCAAGGAAAAGGGGGAGTTGGAAGGAAAAGAACAATAAACAAAAGATAAACATATTTTGCAAGGTGGAACCAGATAGCCAGCCAGGATAACTGACACGAGTGGAAAACTAGTACAGAGAATGGGACCACTAAAGACTTGGAGGCAGCAGGGACCTGGGAGGGCAGGATTCCAAGTATAAAGCTGACTGATGTCCTGTGTCAGCAGCATTAGCCCTAAATAAATAATCCTGCTCTAGCTTGTACAGCAAGCTCTTGCCCTTAAGGCAGGTTCGTCCCCTGCAGAAATAGAACCAGATATAGGGCACCAGGACCTGGAGAGATGAGCTAGACTGAAGGCTGTGTTAGGGAAGGTCTATGTTGTGCTGTGGGTTCCCTGCCCCAGCATGTCTTGCAGAGCAGAACATGGCCTGCTGCACCTACCTGCGTTGAAGCCTCTTTTGCAGAGAAAGCTTGATGTTTAGGGAAAGTTTGTACCTCAGCAAGGACAGTGGCCAGACAAAGACATTGAAAAAGAAAAAATTTTAAATTGCTTATCCATCCACATAATCAAGACCTATATTTTTTTTTCTGGGTTTGGTGGTGCACACATCTAATCCCAGGGCTAGGCAGGCAGAGGCAAGTGGATTTCTGTGAGTTGGAGGCCAGTCTGGTCTACATAGCGAGTTCCTGGATGGGCAGGGACATGAATATACATATGCATATGCACATACACATGCACATACATATATTCATGTCCTTTCCTAGTTTTTACTTACTGAAAGCTTTTGTGTGCCAGGCTCCTTCAATCCATTATCTCTGTTGGTCAAATATCCTGGCACAGAAAGCACTCTGTCAGCCTGTGTGTGACTCATGAGGAACTGCGGAATCCCATGCTGGAAGAAGCTAGGGGAAGATGGCAAAGTGCAAAGCCCTTGTTTTTATGTAATCAACCCAGCTGTCACTGCATTATGACCCACGTGGTACAACCATAACCTTAACTAGAACACTCACTGTACTGAAGCCAGCTAATTATTTGCCTAATTACCTATGTGTAGGAGGAATCAAATAACTCAAAGAAAATGGCCAATTTTCTTGTTAGCATCTAAACTTTGACCTTTTTCTATTTTTCAGTTTGTAAAATATTTTGACAGCTTTATAATAACCATCTTCTAACACATGCCCTATTTTATTCAATAATTGCTCAACAATTGTTAGGATGAATAGTGAAAAGGCTCTCAGAAAATCCTGTATTTGCTTCAAATTTTTCATTGACACATAGTATTTACACAGTTTTATTCTTTTTTAACATAATAATAAAGTGTAAAAACACTTCAAATTGATTATATATATATATATATATATATATATATATATATATATATATATATATATTTCTGTTCCAGCCAAGACTCCAGCCTTGCTTGGCCACTGGGCACCGCTTCAGAGCTGTGGTTGGACTGCTGCCCAGCCTCAAAGGCTGCTGCCCTTTTGCCCTCCTGAAAAATTATGGTAGATGAGCATAGGCATTGCTCTTCTGGGACAATAGGACAGTGGCTAAGTGCTTTAGAGCCTCGCAGAGAGTTCAAGCACCCATGGACACCTGAGCCACCCTACCACTTCCCAAGACTTCACAGAGCCCATGAAATGGAGATCTACCCATGGTTTGTTTTAAGAACTGAATTAAGACAGAAAATACATTTATTTATTTATTTTTTAAAAATATTTATTTTATGTATGTAAGTACTCTGTAGCTGTACAGATGATTGTGAGCCTTCATATAATTGTTGGGAAGTGAATTTTTTTTTAGGACCTCTGCTCACTCTGCTCAACTCTGCTCACCCAGTCCCTGCTTGCTCCAGCCCAAAGAACTATTTATTATTATACATACACACACTGTAACTGACTTCAGACACACCAGAAGAGGGCATCAGATCTCATTATCAGTGGTTGTGAGCCACCATGTGGTTGCTGGGATTTGAACTCAGGACCTTCAGAAGAGCAGTTACTGTTCTTACCCGCTGAGCCATCTTGTTATCCCCAGATAATACTTTAAGCAGCACCCCAAATATTCAACAATATAAACAATATTTTTGGTGAGTGTTTTGTTTTGTTGAGACAGAGTTTCTCTATGAAGCCCTGGCTATCCTGATCTCACTCTGTAGACAAAGCTAGCCTGGAACTCACAGAGATATGCCTGCCTCCACTTCCTAAGTGCTGGGACAAAAGGCACACACCAACAGCCAGCCTCAATAATAATGTTATTGAGTTAAAGAATCTGGATGGGGATGGGTCACACAGCTTTGGGGGGGAATCTTCACACGGAGAGGTGGCACTTTTTTGTGATGCATTTGGTTTTGAGTGAGAAACCCTTCACTCAAGCTCTGTAAGTAACTCTAATAAGCTCCTTATTTCTCCCCACCAATAACAAAAGTAATTCTGAATAACAGAAAGTTAAACTGCTCCTGGAGTGAAATGGGAGTGGGGGAAGGGCCTTGCTGCTATCTGAGCAGTCAGCAGTTTTCATTTCTCAGAAATGAAGGAGGTGCAGCTTTCAGTAACTGATGTTTTGTGCGTTGGTTCCACTTTTCTTTCTTTCTTCTTCTTCTTTTTTTTCAGCTGCACAGATGAGAGGAGACTGAATTATAGGAGATGAATTGAGTTTGTATGAGATCCATTTAGACCCAGCACAGCTCCAACACCAGGTCGACGCAGATGATAAAACTTTATGGTACTCAAGCTGCCACTGATTGGTCACAGTTGCAGGACAGACCCAGAGCCACAGTATCACAGACCTTTTAAGTTTCAAAACCACAGACATCTGTGCCAAGTTATGGTTACATTTTCCCACCGATCAGGGTTTAGGGATAGGGGATTTCCTTAGGAACCTGTCTTTGTGGTACACTTATGCTGTTCCCATTGGTTGGGTTGTTCAACTGTGGCAGGGCAACTTGCCTAGTTATTTAAGTCTCAACTTGGCAACCAGGATGCCAGTTACCTACGTACATGCCTCTCTCTGCCGAGCAGGATGTCAGTTACTCAGAGAGGTCTTGTGAACTTCAACTTTTATTTGGCCCCTATTCAAAATGGAAGTTTTATTCAAGAATAGCTTCAGTTTGGCTCCCTTTTAGAGAGTACAAAATAATAGTTGACGTCTCAGAGAAAATAATGTCAGGAAACCAGTCTCGGTGTTCTCGGACGGTGTAACCAGATGCACCTCTCTTTCCCTGATAACAACTGGAAGAGGGTTGCATCTTTGTGACTTGAATGTCTTGAATTAGCTACCTTCTCTTGGATTTGTTCTTACTCTCCATGAAGTCAGGGTAGCATCTGGTACCCTGTGGCAGAACCCAGGTGTCTTTTCCACCTTTCTTCTATATTTCTTTTTTTTCTTAGTGTCTTTTTACATGTCCAACCTTAGGCTAGTCATCTTCTGTTACTAGAACTAATGCCTGAGACCAGCTGTCTTATAAAGGGAAAAGGTTTTGTGTGTGTGTGTGTGTGTGTGTGTGTGTGTGTGTGTGTGTGTGTGTGTCCCCGTCCTAGCTTTGGAGATCCCAGCCCTTAATTAATTGGCCTCATTGCTTTGGGCCTGCACTGAGCAGCACATCCAGCTAAAGTGTGTGGTGGAGCAAGCCTATTCCTCATGACTAAGAAGTACAAGAAAGAAGAGACAAGGTTCTCAGCATCTTCTCTGAGACCATACCCCATCATGACACCCCATTAGCTTTGCCTCTTAAAGGTTCTGCCTTCTCTCAATAGCACTTAGCTAGAGGCTGGACCTTTAGCAAGTGGGCCTTAAAGTGACACTTCAGATCCAGAGTTCCTCTAGGACATTTGCTTCCCCTGTTTCACTTCCTCCTTTGGTAGTGTCCCAAAGCTTCCGGTGCCTGGCCTGCTGCTCCTACCTCTTTGCATATCCAGACCCTGCAATCAGCAACACCACACAGTGGGCTAGGCCTTTTTTTGTTTGTTTGTTTGTTTGTTTGTTTTTCGAGACACGGTTTCTCTGTATAGCCCTGGCTGTCCTGGAACTCACTTTGTAGACCAGGCTGGCCTCGAACTCAGAAATCCGCCTGCCTCTGCCTCCCGAGTGCTGGGATTAAAGGCATGCGCCACCACGCCCGGCTGGGCTAGGCCTTTTTATACCGATTGGCCATCAATAAACTGTCCCACAGATATGCTCACAGGCCAACCTGAGGTTTCCTGTCTGTGGTGGTTTGAATGAAAATGGCCCCCATAGGCCCATAGGAAGTGGCACTATTAGGAAATGTGTTGTTGTATTTTGGGAGGGCTACTCTATTGGGGTCTATTATCTACCACCCTTCTGATCCTTACTCCACCCCAATCCCTTCCAACCCCCAACACTAGGTAGGAGAAAAAAGGTTAAAAGGGAAAAGAGGCATAGACCTCTTTACTTCCTGCTGATTAGAGGTGTCAGGGTCCTTGGGGGTAAATCCAATCTCCATTGTCAGGATATATCTAACTAGTAATCCAGCAATCCAGTAATAATAAAAGAAGCAGCAGGGACCTGCGGCAGTGGAGCAGCAGCTGCCATGAGCCTTCCTTCTGGTGGCTCTCCCATTTATCCCCTTTCCAGAGTCTCCAGAATTGAATTCTCCGCAGTTGGCAAGGATCATTCCCCTGCTAGTACATGAGGCAATCATAATTAACAGCTATGGGCAAACTGAAGCAGCCCCATATCCCACACCTGGGATTAAAACAAAAACATATTAACATAACATAACTGGGTTTTCAAGGAAACCAAAATTCTCACTACAGAGTTACAGTCTTCTTGGGGTAGGTGTGGCCTTGTTGGAGGAAGTATGTCACCGGCAGTGGGGTTGAGGTTTCAGAAGCTCAAGCAAGGCCTAGTGGTTGTCTCTACCTGCTATCAGCAAATTAAGATGTAGAACTCTCAGCTACCCATGGGGTCTCCAGCCACATGTCTGCCTGTGTCCCACCATACTTCCTGACACAATGACAATGGACTCTGAAATTGTAATCTAGCTCCAATTAAATGCTTCCCTTTATATGGGTTGTCACAGTGTCTTTTCACAGCAATACAAATCCTAAGACAGTATCCCAAGCATGTCAAGTTGACAACCAGAACTGGTCACCATAGCTACATCATTCTCAAGCCCTGTTTGTGGCTTCTCGTTTCCACATTTTGAAGATGAGGAACTTGGGTAATTAAGCAATTAAGGAGAAGTTTGGATAGCTAGTATCTTAACTAATTTTCTATTGCCATTACAAAGCACCATGACTAAAGAAACTTATAAAAGAAAGCAATTGATACGGGGCTTAAGGGTTCCAGAAGTAAGTTAAGAGTCCATGACTGTCATGGTGGGGAGCATGGTAACAGGCAGGCATTCCTGGAGCTGAAGCTGTAGCTGAGAGAGATTACAGAGAGACACTGGAATAGTGAGGGCTTTTGAAACCTCAAAGTTCATCCTCAGTGACACACCTCCTCCAACTCGGACGCACCTCCTCATCCTTCCCAAATAGTTCTACCAACCGAGGGCCAAGCATTCAAATATATGAGCTTATCGGAGACATTTCTCCTTCAAACCATCACAGCTAGTAAGCAATACAAATAGGCTCAGACACATGCAGCCTGGTTTGGGGATTCCCTCCAAAAGAGCTTATACCAAAGCTCATCACATATCAAGACCAGCTGACACTATTTATTTATTTATTTATTTATTTATTTATTTATAGCATGTAGAGAAAATGTTTTGCTCTTAGGAAATGCTGCTAAAAAGCCCCACGCATCCTTGCATGTACGGTGTACAGTGCTGTAATAGAACTGACTGGAGACATTTCCTTTTCACCATTTAAAATTGTTAAGCTGACATTTTTCAGTATGAGCTGCTAAATATATTCTCTGACAGTGCGAATAAAAGGGCCATCTCTGTGACAGCTCCTGCCTCTCAGTCACAGTCCCTGGCCGAAAATAACATTCATTTGAAAATCATGTGGCTGTCTAATATCATTTATACAATATTTAGATGTGAATGCTCCCTGGACTTATGATTTCTCTACTGGTTTTAGGACTTGTTAAAAACAACTTCCTATGATACACATAAATGGATAACAATCAGGGAACACACTTTCCTATCATCCGATCATTATTATTTTAATTTTGAAATACAAATTCATGCCTGGAAACAGCGCCAGCAAATGGACAGAAAGGGAATAGAAAAATGAAGAAATCAGGGACTGGGAGAGGGAGCTGGAAACCTTAGCCAATTGTCTTGTTTCTTTGTTGATTGTTTCGGATCCTCCAGTGTAGCTATAGTCTAGCAAATCAATGCTGAACTGATCGTCCTCTCTAGACAAGTGTATTTAGTTACTTTCGCATCAGTGAGACCAAAAACCCTGGCAGAAGCAACTTAAAAGAGGAAGGACTGAGCCGAGTGTGGTGGCGCATGCCTTTAATCCCAGCACTTGGGAGGCAGAGGCTGGCGGATCTCTTGAGTTCGAGGCCAGCCTGGTCTACAGAGTGAGTTCCAGGACAGCCAGGGCTACACAGAGAAACCCTGTCTTGAAAAAAAAAAAAAAGAAACTGAAACAGAATGGGTAAGACAGTCCAGCTGATAAAGGTACTAGCTCCCATGCCTGACAACCCGAGTTTGATACCCAGAACCAAAATGATAGAGGAGAGGACTGACTCCCAAAGTTTTCCTCTGACCTCCACGTACCTACTGAGGCATGTGCATGCCTACACACATTTGTACACACAAAATAAATAAGTGTAAAAGAATAACTTAAAAATAGAATGGCAAAGAGATGGACAAAATCAAAAGACTAAAATAAGCACAAAGTTGTTACATAACCTTTATTGTTAGGTAAAGACAACTCAGATTCAAAAAAATTAGTTAAGTTAAAAGTTTAATAGAGAAGCCAGGTGATGGTGGTACATGTCTTTAATATCAGCACTCAGGAGACAGAGGCAAGCAGGTCGATGTGTGTTTGAGGGCAGCCTGGTCTATAGTGTTAGTTCCAGACAGCCAATGCTATACAAAGAAACTGTCTTGAAAAACAAAAGAAACAAAGAATTTAATAGCCAAAATAAACTTAAATTTTTGTAAGAATTTATCATATGATATTAATTCTTTATTTTTTATTTTCATGTGGATGCATGTGTGTACTTCAGGAGTTCTCGTGTATTACATTCATGCAGGATGTGAGGGAGGTGAGTTACAGATGTTTATGATCTACCATGTGGGTTCTGGGAACTGAACCTGAGTCTTCTGCAAGAGCAATAAGGGCTTTTAACCACTTAGTCATCTCTCCAGCCCCTTTAAGGGCCACTTTAAATAAAAAGGTTTTAAGTTTCATTTGGCCAGATGATACATACTTACCTTTCAAGTGTATGTCGAAGGCATCTGTAAGTCAGGGCGCGATTGAGAACTAGTTGTATATCAGAGAGCTGAACTGTAGATTTGGGAAGTTAATGATGAGACACAGAAAACAGAGTCGCCAAGTGTGTGTTCAAATCTGTGAAGAGGCAAGAGGAAGTCTAGGGCTCAGAATGACCCACCACTGAATCTTTAAAGAGCTCCTCAAGCTACTTTATGAAGTAGAAAGGGAGAACACAACAAAACCAACTCTTTACAAAATCAGCATTACCCGAATATCAGAAAAGGATATGGGAAGAAAGTATAGACGGATCTCCCTGATGAGCATAGATGCCAACATTCTCAGTAAAATACTTACATGCCGAATCCAAGAGCACATCAGAAAAATTATCCACCATGATCAAGTTCACTTCACTCCAGAGATAAGGGTGCTTCAACATATGTCAATCAATAAATGTCATTCCCGACATCAATATACTCAAGGACAGAAGTTACATGTTCAATAGACGCAGAAAAGACTTTTGATAAAAGCCAACATTGCTTTATGAGAAAATCCATGAAGAAATTAAGAATAAAAGGAACATCGCAAACCTGTAGCCTTCGTAACAAAAACAGTGCAAAACTGATCCAGAAACAGACACACAGATCAGTAGAAGAGAGTAGATGACTTAGTTATTAAAGGCATACAGGTACAAGGGCTGGAGAGATGGCTCAGTGATTAAGAGCACTGACTGCTTTTGCAGAAGTCAGAGGTTCAGTAGTCAACACTCATATGGCAGCTCACATCTACTGTACTCCATGTGCACTATACTCCAATTCCAGGGGGATTGGATGCTTTTTTTTCTGGCCTCCTTGGGCTCTGGCACACAGGTACACATAAACTCATATAGGCACACACACATTTACATAAACATAGTAAATAAAAATTATAAAAAGATCATCTTCAGTTACATACAACTTTAAACTCAAGCAGTTACAACCACCACAAATTCTTAAAAAGATGCCCCCCCAAAATATTTTGGATAAAAGATAGCCTTTCCAACAGATAGTATTAAGAAGACTAGGAATCTATACATAAGAGAATGAAGTTAGAGTCCCACTTCTCAGTTGGCATAAAAACCAGTTCCAAATGGACCAAAGACCTAATGTAAGACCTGAAACTCTAACATTGTTAGAGAAAAAAATGAGGAAGACATTTCAACATCAGCCAAGGCAAGGTTTTCTAAAAAAGACTCCAATTGTTTAGGAAAACCATGTCAACAATTGTCAAATGGGACTGCACAAAGTAAAAATGTCTCCTCACAACAAAAGAGACAGTTGAGCAAAAGACAGGCTGCATCATGGGAGAACATCTTTACTAACTACACCTTTAACAGAGGATTAATATCTAGAATATACAAATAACACAACAAATGTCAAAAAAAAAAAAAAGACCATCAATAAATAGACTCATGAAGTGAATAGACAGTTTTCAAAAGATAAAGTACAAGCAGCCACGGCCGGGCGTGGTGGCGCACGCCTTTAATCCCAGCACTCGGGAGGCAGAGGCAGGCAGATTTCTGAGTTCGAGGCCAGCCTGGTCTACCAGGTCAGCCAGGGCTATACAGAGAAACCCTGTCTCAAAAAACCAAAAAAAAAAAAAAAAGTACAAGCAGCCAATAAACAAGTGAAAAGAGATTTAGCATCACTAGCCATTAGACTGAAATCCACCTCAACCCTCAAGGCAGTAGTCAGAAGGAAATCAACTTGCTCAAGAGGGTGCAGAGAAACCCTCAGATACTGGAGGTGGGGTGTAAAGTACTCTAACCTCTATGGAAATCATCAGGGAGGAACTCACACAATTAAAAATCACCAGGGCAGGTGGACCTCTGAATTTGAGGCCAGCCTGGTCTACAGAGTGAGTTCCAGGAGAGCTGGGGTGACACAGAGAAACCCTGTCTAGAAAACTAAAACTGAGAGAGAGGAGAGGGGGGAGGTAGGGGAAGGGGGGCAGGATAGACTCTCTCCCTAATGTATTAGATCTGAGATCTGTATGGGGAGAACCCATATACTACTTGACTGGACGGAGATAGAACTCAAACATTCGGTATAATATCATTTTTATTCGACATTTTCATTGACGCTACGCGGAGTGAGCTGGTTCTGTGGGGTGGTGGCCCTAGAAGAGTTTGTCGGAAATGAGTCCTCGTGGAACTAACTAGATTGCCAGGACCCTGAACAGCGGCAGAGCTGCTGCTTATATACCCTCCCAGGGAAGGGGGAGGGTGTCGTAGTGGTTGTGGATTGGTGCCACAAGCTGCACCTCATTAGCATATTGCCCATTCGGGAGGGGCTATTGCCTGAGGAGAACAACGCATGCATACTAGGCTTTTTGCCTGACAGCTGGCCGGTCCTCTGCCATCTTGTAATGGCGGAGAGCTGAGGCTTCACAGAGCTGCCACGGCTGCCTAGTCACCAGATGTAATTGCCATCTTGGAGGCTTACTGCTAAATAAGCTCACCCTTTCTAGTTCTTTCTGAACTCTGGCTGGCTAGTTCAACTCAACTGTTCCAGCTCAAAACTCTGCTCCAAGTGGACTGATTCAAATTGGCTTCTATTGGCTTCTCTTGGCTTCTGTCTGAATTGTTTCACTTGGGCAAACTGCCTCTGAAGTCCATGAACTGTATAAACTGTATTGCCTGAACTGAACTGAACTCTCTCTCTCTTTCTCTCTCTCTCTCTCTCTCTCCTAAATAGCCTTTCTTTTCCTGTCCTCCTGAGAGTTGGGTGGATCTGGGTGGATCCTGTCTGATTCATTCTGTCAAATCTTTCTCTGATTTGTCACTTTGTCTGCCCCGCAATTAGACATCACTTTCAAACATGGCTGCTTCCTTCTACAAACTAGCTCTACCTTCATTGTTTGGGGTTAAAAGTGTGTACTAGAGGCATGTCTGTATTCCAGCTGAGGGATTAAAGGTGTGTCATTCTTGCCTGATCACACAAGCCTAGAAGAAGGTCTTTGGATGTGATCCCTTGCCAGAGCAGCCATGTTGCTGGATTACAATTCCTCTACAATAAACCAAATTCATTCCTGTTTTTCAAGGATTAAGCTATGTCCCACCTGTAACCTTAGCTACAAATTATTCTGTCCTGCTCTTCCAGGAAACAGCAGCCACGCCTTTGTTTCAGGAGTTGCTATTACAACTCCTTCCGCCTATGTTCTGCTTCTGTAACCCTGCTTCTTTGCCTCCCAAATCACCTGTTAGAAATACCTTACTCCTGAGCTATAAAACCTTATCTTCCCCATGTCAAGCCTGATCTCTTGAAACCTGTCTTAGGGGGAGACAGCCATATACATTAATAAAGCTTGCATTAATTTGGCCATTTGGGTTGGTGGTCTTTTACTCATATCTGATAGGCTTTACATATGTCTTTTTTTTCTTCTTCTTCACTGGCTACGGCCTGCATAGTCTTTCATAATTGAAGGACTCAGGCTCAACATGAGAGATACTTCTACACTTATAATTACTGAAGCTCTATTCAAAATAGCTAAGCTATGGAGTCAACCTAGTTGGATATCAACAGAGGATTATATAAAAATGTGTATATATCTATCTATGTGTAGTGTCTGTCTGTACTCAATGCACATGCAAGTGTAAGTCAAGAGGACACGTTGTGTAAGTCAGAGACTGTTTTCCCTCTCACTCAGAGAGAATTTCCACTGTCTTGCCTCATAGCAAGTTCCTTTACCTGCCAAGCCTTCTTGCCGGCAGACTTCATCAGTTGTTAAATGTGATAATTACATTTTGGGGAAGAAATTGGTCTTCCAGTTCCAAGTCCTTTCCACTTTGCAATGGCACAGCATGAAGGAAGAAAAGGCCCTAGGAAAACCATTACCACACAGCTCTTCTCTGAATTCAAAAGAACGACAGACAGCAGCGGGACCAAAGAGATCCAAGGCCACCAACTGGAGATGATTAAGACAAAGGTTTATGTAGGCAGTGGCCATGGATGAAGCCAGGAACCAAACCAGTAGCAGCTACACACTCTATTGGTAGGGGCGTCTCTAGAAACCCTGAAATGAAATTTGAAAAGAAGTTACTGCTGGGGTTAGAAGCCTCCTTTGCCGTGAGAATTTGGTTTCTAAGATAGTCTTGCTTTGTTTTGACTTTTTATTTTTAATTTTTTGTCTGCTTCTTGATTTGTGTGTGTGTGTGTGTGTGTGTGTGTGTGTGTGTGTGTGTGAGAGAGAGAGAGAGAGAGAGAGAGAGAGAGAGAGAGAGAGAGGATAATAAGGCTGAATAGGGAGATGGGGAGCATCTTGGAGGAGTTGGGAGAAAGAAAAAAAACACAATCAGTGTATTATGTGAAACAAAACTTTTTAATTAAAAGAGAAAGCAGAAAGGAAAGCAGAAGCTCTCAAATGGATTTTTAATGCTGTAACTCTATCATCTGCTGATGGGAACAATACCGTTATACATCTGTAATCACCGTATGGTACTAAAAACATCTGGGGAAAAAAAAAAACCTACCCTAAATCTCCAGGCAGTCTGTCATTTTATTGAGTCCCTTTTCTCATAGCTCTGGAAACTGGTCATCCTCACTGTCACCCTAAGAGTAAAAGACATTGCTCAGAATCAAAATGGATGTGCAGCAATCAGCCACGAGTTTCCTTTTCTTTTGGAGCACTTAGCTCGTGATGGATGCCCCATGCAGAGGCCTTTTATGGAAGATGCCTGGCCTCAACTGCAGGGAATGATTCTGCTCAATCAGGGGTTGCCTCAGATGCTGGACCACTTTGCTCAAGGTCATACCCTTCTGGGACAACCCCGATCTAGTGACAGATTCTAATGGGGTCCCAGAGGCTCAGCTTTCACTGTCATGGTGGTGCAGGGCAGTAATATCAGCTAAGGCATTGGGTTGCACACTGAGACCTGTCTCAGCAAACAATGAAAAAAATGGCATAATGTCTCCATCTTTATTGTACAGCTCTGGTGAGCCATTTTGCCGGTGAGCTTCTTAGAGATCAATGGAGGCTGAGGTTGGGCCCTGAATGCAGTGGCTTCTTTACCTAATGCAACTTCTGTGTCACCTTTTCACTGGTATCTACCTCAAGGTCACTTCCTGATAAACTTAGTTCACGTTGCATTTCGTGGAGTCAGGTCCTCAAGGAAGCTAACTGGCCAAGGATGTAACTGGGGCTGACATTTTAAAGTGTCTTTAATTACATGGGATGAGGGCGAGTCAGTGACTTGGAATAGGTACCAGCTGTTCAAGCCATGTGTCTTTCACAGTCCAACTACCTGTGCCTCCTTGAAGGTCTCAACAATACCTTTACAGACTCAAGCTTGTAGCCTGTGGACGTTGTAGCTACCAACAGCCAGAAACTACATGATAAAATCTTTCCTCCATAGAAGATTTTTGGTAAATCTTTTCTGCCTAAGTCGGTGATATTAAAGTAAACTAATATTAAAGTAAACTAATTCTCCATCCTTATCAACTATTTTTCTTAAATTTTATCATCTGTCAGTGACTTAAATGCATCAGCATAAAGAAACTTCAATAAGAATGACTCTCATTTTATACAAAGCAATGACCTAATGTTTAAACTTTTTCATATAGTTATTCTAGTTATCTTCTCTTTTTTTTAGCAGCTACTCCAATTTAATGAATAAACTAACAATAATCAGCCTGTTCTGACAGTGCACTCCTTTAACCCTAGCACTAGGGAGGCAGAAGTCAGCAGCTCTCTATCAGTTTCAAGCTAGCTTGGTCTATATAATGGGTGTCAGGCCAGCCAGCCCTACCAAAAAAAAAAAAAAAAAGACCGTGCCTTAAGAGAGAGAGGGAGTAGGGGGAGAAAGGAAGGAAGGAAGGAAGGAAGGAAGGAAGGAAGGAAGGAAGGAAGGAAGGAAGGAAGGAAGGAAGGAAACTCATTCCTGTCATGTCTCAAGATTCTGGAAATTAACTACTATCATCACAAACTCGGTATGTCAGCAACAGATATGTCTGCGTCTTTCCACAATGTCAGAATTTATTGAGTGACAAAAAAATTCACAAGCTGTATCAGTTTCATTGGCTGTATTCCACCAGCTAAACCTGATTTCACTTGATGGCATGGCTGTCTGTAGTCCTTGGGTTCTTTCAATTCACTTTATTTTTCTTGTATAAAAACCTTTGTGTGGTAGCCGCAGCAGAGCCTGGGTCTTCTGAACAGGCTGGTGTGGGTTTTCACGGAAGGTCGGTGAATTCCTGAGGAGACTCGGTAAACAGTCTCTTTCCAGAGGTCAGGAGTCAGATAGCTGTAGGTCTTGAAGGTGGCATCAAAGGTGGCCTTGGCAAAGTTGCCCAGGGTGGCAGAGCAGCCCCCGGCATTCATCTATACCGGCCATCTTCAGTAGCTTCTTTTTTTTTTTTTTTTGAGACAGGGTTTCTCTGTATAGCCCTGGCTGTCCTGGAACTCACTTTGTAGACCAGGCTGAACTCGAACTCAGAAATCTGCCTGCCTCTGCCTCCTGAGTGCTGGGATTAAAGGCGTGCACCACCATGCCCGGCTTCAGTAGCTTCTTAGGCACAGGAGCAGAGACAATGCCTCTGGGGGCCAGGATGAGACACATCAGCACAGAGCCACAGTGGCCTATCACCTTGCATGGAACAGTGTGGGGCTTGCCAATCTTGTTTCCCAGTAGTCTCTCCGCATAGGCATGATGGAAAGCTTGGCCAAGATGATGGCTCCTCGGATGGCAGTGGCAACCAACCTCCTTGGAGCTCTTAACACCAAGGCCATTGTGTCCATTGTAGGTTCCCAATAGCAAGAAATGCCTTGAACCTGTTCTGGTGGTCAGCCCGAGTCTGCTTCTGTACCGGAAGAATCTTTAGAACCTTATCCTTTAGGGATCTTCCCAGGAGAATGTCAACAATCCAGATTCCTTAATGGGCAGGGAGAATAGGTAGATCTCCTCCAAGGACTTGATCCTCATGTCCTTAACCTGGTGGCCCAGCTTGGTGACTGGGATCCACTCCCTATCTTCAGCCCTCCCCCCTCAACCATGGCCATGGCCCCTTAGACCACTACCAAATCCTATAACTTTAATTTTTTTAATTTTCATTTTTAATGATGGTTTTAAAACACTTTAACCTCTCTTGTAGCCTATCAATCACCAGAGGCAGTGGGAAAGAAAGGATATGGGGGAAGTGGACCTGTCTAGAAAGATTGGGGGGGGGGGGCACGCTGGAGAGATGGCTCAGTGGTTACTAGCACTGACCACATGGTGGCTCACAACCATCTATAATGGGGTCTGATGCTCTCTTTTGATGTATCTGAAGAGAGCAATGGTGAATACATAAAATAAATAAATAAATAAACAAACAAACAAACAAACCTTGGGGGAAAAAAGAAAGAGGTGATGACAAAGGTTTTTTGGAGTATCTCCTATCAGGGTTGTCTGGAAATGGGCAATTCAGTTCACAGGTTCGCAGGTAGCAGCAGCTCCATTCACTACAAAATACTTTACAGATACACCAGCAGCTCAGTATGGTAAAGTCTGGTTAGCAACAGTGGTGTCATGACCTAGCAGAGACAGCCCGGCCTCAGGCTCAACTTGAGTCAACAAGGAGGGACCAGCAAGAACACCAGGAGAAGTTCTCAGCTGTGCCTCTCTCAGGGAAGGAAAGATCAGGGAAGATTAGCAAAGACGGGAGACCCACAGCATTGCATAGCTAGCTGTACCAGCTAGCCAAGCTCTGTCTCCATCACTCCATGGAGTCCTATTTATACCCTCCAAACACCACGTGTCCTCCACGTGCGTTGTCTCCCTCAGACAAGGGAGAGTCTTGCTGAGTCTTGCCTCAGCACATGAATCCAATCAGCTAGAGTCCTTGGAGTCCCAACAAATGGAGCTTGTCTTAGTCAGGGTTTCTATTCCTGCACAAACATCATGACCAAGAAGCAAGTTGGGGAGGAAAGGGTTTATTCGGCTTACACTTCCATACTGCTGTTCATCACCAAAGGAAGTCAGGACTGGAACTCAAGCAGGAGCTGATGCAGAAGCCATGGAGGGATGTTCTTTACTGGCTTGCTTTCCCTGGCTTGCTCAGCCTGCTCTCTTATAGAACCCAAGACTGCCAGCCCAGAGATGGTCCCACCCCCAAGGGGCCCTTGATCACTAATTGAGAAAATGCCTCACAGCTAGATCTCATGGAGGCATTTTCCCAACTGAAGCTCCTTTCTCTGTGATAACCCCAGCTGTGTCAAGTTGACACAAACCTAGCCAGTACAGAGCTCAACTGCTTAATGTGAGGCAGACCAATACATGCATGTTGTCAGCAAAGAATCTTTTTAGCGGTTAAGAGCACCAACTGCTCTCCTGAAGGTCCTGAGTTCAAATCCCAGCAATCACATGATGGTTCCCAACTATCCGTAATGAGATCTGATGCCCTCTTCTGGGATGTCTGAAGACAACTACAGTGTACTTACATATAATAAATAAATTAATAAATTAAAAATAAAAAAGATGAAAAAAAGAATCTTTTTATCACGTCCTTTCACGTGCTTGCTTTCACAGAACATCCTCTCTCCTGTGTCTGCTTCAGCTAAATGTTCCTTTATGAATCTTTCTTAGTCTTTCACCTATGTCCACTTTAGCTAAACATTTCTTCATGTGTTTGCCCCAGCAAAATACCATCCAACCAACTTTCCAAAGAACCCTTAAGTTTCCACTTCAGAATCCTTTGTGGAACCCTGCTGCAGCCTCTGAATCCTGGGTCCAGGTCCCCCAGGGCCTCCAACTGTACCAGATTCATCCACCATTTCTTGTTTTCCAAAGAAGAAATTCACTATTCTCAATCTTAATTACTAGTGTTAACTCTGAGATCACACATTACTTTACATAATCATGTATAGTTTACAGAATAGTTACAAAGTGACTAAAAAAGCTACAGTTCCAAGAGGGCTTACAGCAGGCAGAGGCAGGGAGTTAGTTTATAAGGTTGCAAAGAGAAACACTGTAGTTAGTTAGACAAGGCATTAGCAAATACCTGTGTAACCCAGTCAGAAGTGGTTCAAGGCCGAGGAAACCTGAGCTGAGATGCAGGACTGAATCCAAACCATGGCGGTGTGGGCTATGCCAAGCAAGGGGACCAACCATACTTTTGATGCCATTTGTTGATTCCATGGGGTATGCACTAGAGCAGGAGTTATAGGAAGCTGTGAACTGACAGTAAACTGCCAGGTGGGTGCTGCTAACTAAACCCAGTTCCTCTGGAAGAGCAGCCAGTGCCTTCAACTTCTGAGCCAGCTCTTTAGCCCCACACCTTTTTGTTTGTTTGTTATGTGTGTGGGTGTTTTTCTTGCTGTGTACCTGTGACTGCATGCATGCTGTTTCTCACAAAGGCCAGAAGAGGGCGATGTTACCCTGGAACCGGAGCCACCGATTTTTTTTTTAAAGCTCCCTGATTCATGGGATCTTTGTTCTGTCACCCCAAAAACCTCATAAACGGTTACCACACCGGAACATAGTGTTTGGAGTAATCTAAATCTATGTTCCTAGGCCATAGTCAGTCATATTTGGTTCCAGAATAAACTATCTCTCATTCTCTTTACGGTGCGAGCTGTATTGAGTCAGTAAAAGCATTCCCTAAAATCTGCATGCAAAAACTTTGAGTTAGCCGGGCATGGTGGCGCACGCCTTTAATCCCAGCACTTGGGAGGCAGAGGCAAGTGGATTTCTGAGTTCGAGGCCAGCCTGGTCTACAAAGTGAGTTCCAGGACAGCCAGGACTATACAGAGAAACCCTGTCTCGAAAAACCAAAAAACAAACAAACCAAAAAAACAACAACAAAAAAACCTTTGAGTTATACACACATACATACATACACACACATATATGTATGTATATATATACATATATATTTAATTGTATTGGATATTTTCTTTATTTACATTTCAAATGTTTTCTCCTTTCCAGGTCTCCCCTTCAGAAATCCCCCTATCCCATTCCCCCTCCATCTGCCTCTATGAGGGTGCTCCCCACCCACTCCCATCTTCTGGCCCTGGCATTCCCCTACACTGGGGCATCGAACACTCTCAGGCCCAAGAGCCTTTCTTCCCACTGATGTCCAACAAAGCCATCCTCTGCCACATATGCAGCCAGCGCCATGGGTTCCTCTTTGGTTGGTGGTCCAGTCCCTGGGAGCTCCTGGGGATCTGGCCGGTTGACACGGTTGCTTCCTCCATGGGGTTGCAAACCCCCTCAGCTCCTTCAGTCCCTTCTCCAACTCCTCCATCTAGGACCCCTCCGGCCTCAGTCCAATGGTTGGCTGCAAGCATCCACCTCTGTATTTGTCAGGCTCTGGCAGAGCCTCTCAGGAGACAGCCATATCAGGCTTCCATCAGCAAGCACTTCCCGGCGTCCACAATAGCGTTCCTTTCGGGTTTGGTGACGTATATGGGACGGATCCCCAGGTGGGGCAGTCTTTGGATGGCCTTTCCTTCAGTCTCTGCTCCACCCTTTGTCTCCATATTTCCTCCTGTGAGTATCTTACTATACACATATATTTTAAAAGCCGAGTTTTTATTTTCAGTTTTCTCAGAGTCCCACTTCTTATTTCATAGGTCAGCCCTGCTGCGAGCCAAGTGTGTCCTGCTGAGTGACAGGGATAGACAGGGATATAGAGGAGGAGCCAAAGGTAAAAGGTAGAGTAGTCCAATGAAGTGTGAGTATGTTTTTAAATAAAGAAGTGATAAAACTTATATTTAAAGGTGACTAAATATGGAAGGAAAAGGAAATGATAAAAAAAACAGTTAAATGTATTAAAATCAAACACGGAGGCAAAGGAGTAAAATATAAGTCTCAATAAAAGTTGTATTACATTTTTTTGTTATCTGTGCTGTGTGTGTAGGTACCACAGTGACTATGAGGGGATCAGAAGACAAATGGCAGAGCTTAGAGTGAGCTCAGGTTTCAGTCAGGCTTGGCAGCATGCACCTTTACCCACTAAGGTGTCTCCCCTGCCCAAGAAGACACAATCTAAAACACAAAGGGAAAATTAAAAACTAAACATTCATTCATTCCAGCACTATCGCCGGATCAGGCACTAAGGATATGCAAATGAGCAGGGCAAGTATCCTCCCCTAAGGAGCAGGCGCATACCCTGGGAGAGAGGCACCAGGCAAGTCGCAGAATTGAACACATGGCAGTGGTAAGGGAGAAGTAGAAGGTGTTGTGGGTTTAGCTGGGTTTTAGAACTCAGGGAAGCTTTGGCTGAGAAATAAGTCAAACAGAAATAAGAACTTTCAGCATTAAAACATAAGAAGGTAAATGAAGGGGCTGGGGAGATGGCTCAGTGGTTCAAAACACTAGGGTTCAATTCCTAGCACCCATATGACAGTTCATGACTGTCTGTAACTCCAGTCCCAAGGGACCCGATGGCCTCTTATGGTCTTCTTGGGCATAGGTAAGGCACACAGGAAAACATGCAGGAAAACACCTATATACATTTTAAAAAATGCTTTAAGGAAGGTAAAGGGAAACATTCAGGTTGAATGAGACACTTTTTTCAGTGGAGTGGATTAGCTGTGGCCAGCCTGCATCCTTACCTATAGTCACCAACGAGTCTGAATAAAATACAGAAAGCATGCGTGTTTGATGCAGAGGAGACGGGCAGAGTTTCCAAGCATCAGAAGGAGTAAGACTCCAGCCCTGGAGACGTTTGGAGATGGGAGTGGACTTTGTTAGCTCACCCCAGGCACTGTACCCCTGGAAGCTTACTGCACAGGGCTTTGTGGCAATCTACAAAGTCCCTGCAGACAGCTGTGGAATTCTGGAAACAAGGATGGAGTCTGAAAATGGAAGCAGGCAGCCACTGAGAGCAGGACAGAATGAACCATCAAAAGCCCCTTGAGTCAAGGGCCAGAATTCTAGTCATGTGGGAGAGGGTGACATGGGGAATGTACAGTATTCTGCTGAAATTTCCATAGAGATACCAAAATCAATGGAGACTTAGCTTTGCCAGAACCATGACCAAGCCCCACTTGGCACAGCCTACTATAGAGTCGAGAATAAAATGCTTTATGAAATAATGTAATTTTCAGTTTTGTATGAAAAAATAAATGGTCAAGAGTAGCAAAAGATTATTCTAGGTCCAAAGGGATTATGAATAGAATTTAGAGTTGTATAAATGTGTAGGAATATTCATAATACATTATAAGTCCACACCTCCCACCATTCTCTGAAAAACAAATTCCAGGTAGAGTAAAAATTAAATAACTTACAAATAAAAAACAAATATATGCACCCACATAGGAAAGGCTAACAGTTCGGCCTAACTCCTTTTGACTACTGATAGAAAACAGACTTCAGAAGACAGTTTTGGGAGGCCAGGGAGATGGCTCAGTGGTTAAAAGTGCTCCCTTCTTCACTGTTGTGAAGGACCTGGGTTCAGTTCCCAGCACCCATGTGGCAGTTTACAACTGCCTGTAACTCCAGTTCTAGGGGAATCACAAGACCTTCTTCTGGCTTTTTGTAGGCTCCTGCAGGTATGTGCATATTCTCAGGGATGTCACATGCATAGAATACAATAAGTAATCATTTTAAAACACAGCTTTGGGGCTGGAAAGATGGCTCAGTGTTTAAGAGCACATATGTAACTCAAGACACCAGTTCACAACTCTCTGTAACTTCAGCTCCAGGGAACCCAAGGCCTCTGAGGACACTCATGTACACATACTTGCACACAGGTGCACACATGTAAACATAAATAAAATAAGATTAAATCTTAAAGATTAATAATTTTTATTATTTAGATAATTACAGTTTTGATAGACTGGAGAATGAATACCCATAAAGCTTGGGCTTGTAACAGGGAGTTTATAAGCAGCTTAAAGGGCAAGGCACAGCCTGAAAAGCCCAATGTTTTTACACAATATGGAGGAGTTCAGAACAGGGCACAGCCTGATCCCGGGATGCTTCTACCCACAATAGTCCTATTTCTCAGGTCTCCTTCTGGCTGATGGCTAGGCCTCTGTAGTTCCTTGTTACCCACTAACTAGGACAGGGCTCTGGGCTGGAAGATTCCCTGGGTCAGGATGAGTTGCTTTGGCCATCATTTGCATATATTTTAGTGTTTTTTTTTTTCTTTCTTTCTAAGAAACTACAGTTTCGGATGAGCCATAGTAGCATAGGCTTTAAACCCCAGCACCTGGGAAGCAGAGACAATTTTTGTGATTTCTAGGCTAGCCTGGTCTACATAGAGAGTTCCAAGACAGTCAAGGTTACAATATAAACAGTGAGACCTCATCTCATTTATATCTTTTTTTCCTCAAAACACTTCAGATAACTAAATGGAAATGTAATCTTTCGACATGCCCAGCTTAGAAAAGTAATAAGTAACTATTTCTTTAAGACAGTTCAATATCTTTATTTTGTTATTTGTTTTTGTTTTTGTTTTTTCCAGACAGGGTTTCTCTGTATAGCCCTGGCTGTAGACCAGGCTGGCCGTGAACTCAGAAATCCGCCTGCCTCTGCCTCCCAAGTGCTGGGATTAAAGGCGTGCGCCACCACCGCCCGCAGTTCAATATCTTTCAAAGAAAATTTCATGATGACAGCATTAGAGGTTTTATTTAAAAAATCTAATATTTAGCAACTTTACAAAAAAGCTTACTAGTCTGTTGTTGTCGGGCTACTTTGAAAAGTTTCCTCTATCTGCTCTCCTCCCTGTGGCCAGTGCTCATTCATAGCTCTTTCAGAGGACAGTGGGACTGCAGGTTGGGACAGGTAGCCTCGCTTTTGTGCAACATCATTTAACCAAACATTGTCTATGTCTTATATCATTTCCATACCCATAATTTTAGGATGTCACTGGAGTTTATCATTTTAATATACCGCAGTTACTTTCAGAGGTCTGTACTATCAGGATCTTAGCTTTCTCCCAGCATTTTACTACCATAAAATAAACATTTTATATGTCAGAGGTTTTTTTTGTTTTGTTTTGTTTTTTTATTAAACATTTTTTCCTCAGGATAAATTCTATCACTTGGTCAGGGGTTAGGCATATTTATGATTCTTTCAATAAAGCACTATTTTGCCCTTCAGAAAGACTGGATCAATTTACATTGCCTTCATTAATGTATGAGCATATCTATTCTCCTCAGGCCTTGCAGGCATGGATTTTCATAAGTTTTAAAAAGTTTCTCTGATTCATTTTTAGGTATAAAATGTAAGTTCACAGTAAGTTTAGTTTGGAGTTGTTTTAGCAACAAGATTAGCTGCTTTATTTATTTATTTATTTATTTATTTATTTATTTATTTTTGGGTTTTCGAGACAGGGTTTCTCTCTGTGTAGCCCTGGCTGTCCTGGAACTCACTCTGTAGACCAGGCTGGCCTCAAACTCAGAAATCCACCTGCCTCTGCCTCCCGAGTGTTGGGATTAAAGGTGTGCACCACCACCGCCCAGCTAGCTGCATATTTTTAAAGTCATAGCTTACTGGTGGTGTTTCTTTAATAAACTATCTTCCCGTCATTTGTTTAATGTACAACTGGGGGCCAGCAAAACAGCTCAGTAGGTAAAGACACTTGGTGCCAAGTCTGACCAACCCGAGTTAGATCCCCGGAACCCACCTGGTGGGAGGAGAAAGCCAACTCCAGAAACTTGTTCTTTAAGCGCGAGCACACACACACGCACACACACACACACACACACACACACTAAACAAACAAACTAAACAAACAAACAAACAAATAAAATGTAAAAAAGTACAACTTGTGGGTTTTTTTTTTTATTAATATTATATGTAAGTACACTGTAACTGTCTTCAGACACTCCAGAAGAGGGCATCAGATTTTGTTACGGATGATTGTGAGCCACCATGTGGTTGCTGGGATTTGAACTCAGGACCTTCGGAAGAGCAGTCGGTGCTCTTAACCACTGAGCCATCTCACGAGCCCCCGACTTGTGGGGTTTTTAAAGACATATTTATTTTTATGTTCATTGATGTTTTGCCTGCATCTATATCTGTGAGGGTGCTAAATCCCCTGCAGACAGTTACAAGCTGTGCCATGTGGATGTTGGGAATTGAACCCAGGTCCTCTAGAAGATCAGCCAGTGCTCTTAACTGCTGAGCCATCTCTCCAGTCCTTCAACTTGTGTTTTTAATAGCTTCCTTGTCATCTTTATCTATTTTAGCTATTCAATTTTTGCCTCTGTGCATTTTCTCCACCTTCTTTTTTTGTTTTTTTTTTTTTTTGGTTTTTGTTTTTTGTTTTTTCTTGAGACAGGGTTTCTCTGTATAGCCCCAGCTGTCCTGGAACTCACTCTGTAGACCAGGCTGGCCTTGAACTCAGAAATCTGCCTGCCTCTGCCTCTGCCTTCCAAGTGCTGGGATTAAAGGCATGAGCCACTACTGCCTGGCCCCTAAATTTTTAAGCCCAAGCTTTATGGGTATTCTCCCTGTTGGAGAATGGCCATGCCCCTGTGTAGACACCTGCTCTGCGCCATTTTCCTGATACTCCTTCCTGGCCCAGTCTGATGGGGACTTGTTACTAGGACAGAGAAGATACCAACTTATACATTTGTCAGGATACTTTGGGAATTAAGGAGCCTGTGGGTCCATTAAAATCATATTAGAAAAACTGGGCCCAAGAACTTACCAAACACAAGATCCCAAGGAAATGGTGTGACTCCCTCACCCGGACCTCATAAGGAGATAGACTCTTAGCCCTGTTCAACTGCCATGTGACCACTAAGGTTGTGCATCAAGAGACTGACATGAAGAGAACTCCCAGCTATCCGGTGGTTTGGCTTGGCTTGGTCCCTGTTGTTGATGGAGCCTGCTCACTCACATGCTACCTGCCAATCTTCCTGTTTGCCTGTCCTGTCCTTCCTCTATTCAACCCCGTTTGTTCTTCAATAGCCTCTGCAGCTGGATTCAACTCTAGAGCCCAACTCAGACTGAGCAGCCCTGCAATACCATATAGAGCCTCTCCTGAGACCTCCAGCTTCTCAGGCTTCTTTGACATGCCTACATTCTTTAACCTTTAGTAGTCATTCTGTAACCTGTAGATAGATAGATTAGATAGATAGATAGATAGATAGATAGATAGATAGATAGATAGAAGACAGATTTTATATATATATATATATGTATGTATATATGATATATATGATAAATACATAAATGGTAGATAGATAGAAAGATAGATGATAGATAGACAGATGATATATATATATATATGATAGATATAGATGATAAATACATAAATGGTAGATAGATGACAGATAGAAAGATAGAAAGAAAACAAAAGAAAGAAAGAAAGAAAGAAAGAAAGAAAGAAAGAAAGAAAGAAAGAAAGAAAGATGAGAGTCAGAACTTCAACATGCTGTTTTGGAAGATATAATTTGTCACACACTAGAAATATCAAGTACATTTCTGCAAGCTAAGCTGGATGTGGTGGCACACACCTTTAGTCCCAGCATTGGGGAGGCAGATGCAGGTGGATCTCTATGAGATACATAGGTGACAGATAGATTTACTGTGGACACTATTAAGTCATCAATAAAAGATCCTATGTTTGCTTCAGCCAGAACTATCAAGGAAAGCAGGGGCCTCTGGTGAATCGCTACTAATGAAACCCCCAAACCTTATGAATTAGTTAGTCAGTAAATTCTGACACTGTGGGAAAACAGAAGTGTTTATTTGTTTGTTTGTATTTGTTTGGTTTTTTTTTTTTTTGAGACAGGGCTTTCTGTGTAACAGCTCTAGCTGTTCCAGAACTTACTGTGCAGACCAGCCTGCTCTTGAACTCACGATTCCAAGACAGTGTGTTTGAAATTCTGACTCTCATACTTGTGAATATTATTTTATTCTGACATACAAATTTTGCCAGTATATGGAGTCTAGGGAGATGGTTCAGTGGATAAGAACTTGCTTTAAAACCCAGGAGGCCTGAGTTCAAATCTTAGTATCCACATAAAAGCCAGGAAGGGCCGTGTGTGTCTGTAATGCCAAAGATAGGGATGGGGGAAGGGTGGAGACCTGCAGATTCCACAGCTCATGCAGATTTCAGCCAGCCCAGCTAAAACCGTGAGCTTCAGATTTGGGGAGAGACTGTCTCAAAAAGAAAGGTGGGGAGCAATAGAGGAAGACACTTGATGCCTTCCTCTGACTTCCACACAAGGCTTATACAACTGAGCACACGTGCATACATAAACTCTTGTATATACTTGACATAACTTCAGTTGAGAAAAGGTAACCACCAGATTGGCCTGTGGGATGTTTTCTTGGTTAATGTGCGAGGGTCCAGTTCACTGTGGTCAGTGTCATCCCTGGGCAGGTGGTCCTGAGCTGTATAAGAAAGCAGGCTGAGCAAGCCATGAGGAGCAAGCTAGTAGGCAGCACCCTTCCAGGGCCTCTGCATCAGTTCCCATCTCCAGGTTTCTGCCCTGATTTCCTTCAGCGTTCAGCTGTTACCTCAAGTGCAAGATGAAATAAACCCTTTCCTTCCTAAGTTGCTTTTGGTCATATAGAAATAGAAACCCTAAGATGCCATATGCGTACACATGAGGTTTTGTCACTGTAATAAAGTTAAGATGAGATTACATTGGATTTAGTTGATCCCTAACTCAATCACTAGAGTCTTTAGAAAAAAGGAAATTACCCAGGCGTGGTGGCGCATGCCTTTAATCCCAGCACTCGGGAGGGAAGGCAGAGGCAGGCAGATTTCTGAGTTTGAGGCCAGCCTGGTCTACAAAATGAGTTCCAGGACAGCCAGGGCTATACAGAGAAACCCTGTCTTGAAAAACAAAAAACAAAACAAAAAACAAAAAGAAAGAAAGAAAGAAAGAAAGAAAGAAAGAAAGAAAGAAAGAAAGAAAGAAAGAAAGAGAGAAAGAGAGAAAGAAAGAAAGAAAAAAGGAAATTGCCAGGTGATGGTAGCACATGCCTTTAATCCCAGCACTTGGAAGGCAGAGGCAGGCAAACTTCTGAGTTCAAGGCCAGCCTGGTCTACAGAGTGAGTTCCAGGACAGCCAAGGCTACACAGAGAAACTCTGTCTCAAAAAACAAAACAAAACAAAACAAAACAAAACAAAACAAAACAAAACAAAACAAAACAAAGACTCCAGGAAAAAATATCACTATCTATTGTTCTGAGTTAAGCAGTTTATTGGCTTTGCTATATCACCCCTAGAAAATGAATTTAGAGAATTAAATGTGTTTTCTGATGAAAATACTGACAAAACCAAAATTGCCTGCAACTTACCAAGGCAGTGACAAGACCATCATTTTTAGGCATGGGCATAGAGGAAGTCTGTACATTAGTCAGAGAAGAGCCCAAGAATGCCAAGTACAGTTTTATTTTATTATTTTATACATGTGGGTATTTTCCCTGCATGTAGGTCTGCGTACTATGTGTGGTCCTGGTACCCTAGAAGTTCAGAAGCAGAGACTGGAGTCACCGATAGCTGCAAGCCATCATGTGGGCACTGGCAATTGAACCCAGGTCCTTTGAACGATAAGCCAATACTCCCAGAAACTTAGCCATCTCTTCTTTCCAGTACATTGTTTCTTGCTGTGCCAACTTGCAAAATAAGAACGACTTTTAGGGCTGGTGAGATGGCTCAGCGGGTAAGAGCACCCGACTGCTCTTCCGAAGGTGATGAGTTCAAATCCCAGCAACCACATGGTGGCTTACAACCACCCGTAATGAGATCTGACGCCCTCCTCTGGTGCGTCTGAAGTCAGCTACAGCGTACTTATGAATAATAATAATAATAAACGAATCCTTGGACTGGAGAAACTGACCAGAGCGAGCAGGGCCGACCGGAGCAAGCAGGGCCTGAGCAAGTGGAGCCAGCCGGAGCGAGTGGGGCCGAATGGGGACCGCTGGAGCGAGCGGGGCTGGCCAGAGCAAAAAAAAAAAAAAAAAAAGAATGACTTTTAAAATTTATAGTGTTAGCCGGGCGTGGTGGCGCATGCCTTTAATCCCAGCACTCGGGAGGCAGAGGCAGGCGGATTTCTGAGTTTGAGGCCAGCCTGGTCTACAAAGTGAGTTCCAGGACAGCCAGGGCTGCACAGAGAAACCCTGTCTCGAAAAACCAAAAAAAAAAAAAAAAAAAAAAAAAAAAATGTATAGTGTTTTGATGAACACCAAAAAAATACTAATACTTTATGATGTTTAAAAATTACATGAAATTTGGAGTGGTGGATGGGTCAGTGGTTCACTTGCTGAATGAGACTGACAGCTTGATCTCAAAGGTGTCCTCTGAGCACTGCACACCACACACACACACACACACACACACACAAAAATAAATAAGATTTAGCGCTTTTTTTTTCCTTTCCTTTTTTTCTGTTTTTTTGAGACGGGGTTTCGTTGTGTAGCCCAGGCTGTCCTGGAACTCACTCTATAGACCAGGCTAGCATTGAACTCAGAGATCCATCTGCCTCTGCTTCTAAGTGCTGAGATTAAAGGTATGTACCACCACTGCCGGGCTAAGATTTAAAAATTTTAATGAAATTTAAATTGTATGTTTGTAACAGGACAGTGTTCACACAATCATATCTGTGTATTGTAAATACAGTACATAATAAATACAGATGATAGATAGATAGATAGATAGATAGATAGATAGATAGATAGATAGATATAAAAATGACTTCCTAAAATGCAAAAGAGGGGTGAGATTTTCTCCACTTTCATTTTTAAACACCTGTCAATGCTCAGTCTCTGCATGTTCTTTGGAGATCTATAAAAACCTTTATAAAGCTCATTTAAAATCTCCTGTCAGTTTTACCCCCTGGGGATGTTCTCACAGAAAGCTGGGAGCCTTGGCTTTGAAATGTAGTCGGTAGAGAAGGCTGTATCTTATCTCCCAAATTCCCTGGGAGGGACGAAGCCTGATTTTGTCTCACAGCTGACTCCAGAGATGAGAAAAAATGTATTATTCCTTTGAATTAAAGGCACTATGGTCACCCCAATTACCAAGGGGATATGGGATGAGCTGTGTGATGTCAAGCAGTGTTTTAAAAATCTTTTTATTTGAGGGCTATTTTCATTTATCTTGGAAAGTGTGTCACTGGTTTTGGCTGATAGTATTAAAAGGTGAGACTTCCTTCTGTCTTTGCAATCTGTGTAGCAGACTGCTGGTAGTAAACATCGTCTTAGTAAGTATGCATAATAAGTAATCTCCCTTTATGGCTGTACTTTCTGGATGGGTAGTGTTACCCGGGAATTTGGGGTCTCTTCTCAGAGTTCTTAGTTTCATTAATAAAAGGACTTAAGAATGGTCTCAAGTTGGGCGTGGTGGCGCACTCCTTTAATCCCAGCACTTAGGAGGCAGAGGCAGGCGATTTCTGAGTTCGAGGCCAGCATGGTCTACCAAGTGAGTTCCAGGACAGCCAGGGCTATACAGAGAAACCCTGTCTCGAAAAACCAAAAAAAAAAAAAAAAAAAAGTCTCCGAAGAAAGCTTGAAGGCAGTTTTATTAGAGTTTAATAGGAAAACTGCAGGGCAAGGAAGCTGTGAACCTCAGTATCTGCTTCAGGGAGGAAAGTGGAGAAGAGAGGGAAAGCCAGCCTAGTTGAGCTAAGCCAGCATGCTTATCAATGTAAGTCAATCCCACAGCGAGAGAGGAAAGGTGCTTCAGAGAAACAGTAAGGAGCCCAAAGTTTTGGGGAGAACATCCCCAGGATCACGTCAGTATCAAAGAAGAAAGAGGAGGTGGAAGAGGAGGAGGGGAGAGGAAGAAGAGGAGGAAGAGGAAGAGGGAGAAAGTCAAGGAGGGAAAGAGGAACAGAAGAAGCAGAAGGAGGAGGAAGAGGAGGAGGAAGATGAGAAGGAAGAGGAGGAGGAGGAAGAGGAGAAGGAAGAGGAGGAGGAGGAAGAGGAGAAGGAAGAGGAGGAGGAGGTGAAGGTAAATGAGGTAAAAAGAAGTAAGTTAGTTACAGACAGACCTTACAGGGCATTATGGTTGGTCTGTCTGTAGTGACTGCTAACAGCCAATTATCTTGACAGCTGTTTTCTATCAAACCTCACCCTTCATCATAAAAGGGACCTCAAAAGCCAGTGAGGGTCTGCTCTCTGAAATCCTGACTTTGGAAGAGTCAGCTGGCTGGGCAGTTCCAAATATAGCTGCTTTAATCAGACAGTTATGGCATTGGTATCCCCCCTCCCTGCCCAGGTCCAACACTTTATGGAGGAATAAAGTTCTACTTTGTATAGATCCCATATCTTTATTTTTATTATTCATTAATCAGCCGATGAACATCTGGGATGAGTCCATTCCCTTGCTTTTGTTACTAGGCAACAACAGCAGACATGGATGTGTAAGTGTCTCTGGGGCGGGATATAGAGGGCTTTGTTGTATGTTCAGGAGTGATATATTTGGGTCTCATATTATTACATTTTAATTTTAAAATTTTTATTTTATTATTATTATTATTTATTAATAATTGATTTATTTTTAGACTGGCTCTCGCTGTGTGGTTCTGGCTTCCCTGGAACTCACTGTGTAGACCAGCCTAGCCTAGGACTTACAAAGATCCACCCACCTCAACCTTCTCGAGTGCTGGTATGAGAGGCATGTGCCACCAGCAATTTTGTAAAGTATTTTATTGAGCGTTTTTGAATCTATGTTCATCATGAAGTCACAGTCCTAGAGGCAGGAGGATCTGGGAAAATAGAGCCTAAAAATGAGGTGGACTAAAGTCTCACGGAATAGCCAGTTTTATTTAGAGCATCAGACAGTTTGTACTCTGAGGGCTCGGCAAGGTCACATGAGGAAAGCTCACATGAATTCAAGCTGTGTACAACCGCAAGGACAGGCGTTGCCTGAAATCATTTAAATGACAGTAATGAGATAATGGATAGTGGAGTTTTTCCACCATCACTCAGAATTCTCCTCACAGAGCTCCATTCTTGAACCATGTTTTCACTCATGAAAATTAATCCATGGATTTTCTCTGTTGTTGTATCTGTGATGGTTTGGGTGAGAATGGCCCCCACAGACTCGTATTTGAATACTTAGTCCCCCATTGGTAGAACTGTTTGGGATGGATCAGGAGGCATGGCCTTGTTGGAAGAGGTGTGTCACTGGGGACAGGCACTGGGGGCAGGCACTGGGGTTCAAAAGCATCTGCCATTCCCAGTGTCTTCTCCGCCTCCTGCTTGCAGTTCTACAGATGTTGTTTCAGCTGAGTGCTGCCTGCTACCTCCACTCTGCCACCACGAACTATATCCCTAGGGAACCACAACCCAATGTACTTCTCCTTTTATAAGTTGTCTTGGTTATGGTGTTTTGTCATAAGCAACAGGAAATAATTAAGACAGAAGTTAACATGTGTTAGTCAGGGTTCTCTAAGGAACCAGAATGGACAGAATTGATATTTTTTTAAAAAAGATTCATTAAACTGACCTACAGGCCAATGATGGCTATCTCACAATAGAAAAGTCAAGAATCCAAAAGTTTTTAGTCTATGAAGCTGGATGTCTCTGCAGTCTCAGTCTGGTAGAGTCCCAGAGGCTTCCTGTTGAGCCTTGGTTTTAAGTCTCTCTCACAATCCTGAAGAGGTTGGATTTAATACCAGCAGCAGCATCAAGGTAGAGGAGTTCACCAGCAAAGTGTAAGGGTAAGCGGAAAAGCACAAAGCCCCTTTCTCCAATGTCCTTTGATGTGGGCCGCCACCAGGTGGTGTAACCCAGATTTAGGATGGGTCTTCCCACCTCAAACAATTCAATTACAAAAAAAAACCCCTTGCATATGTGTCCAGCCCCCCTGAGTTTTATAGTATTCCAGATGTAGTCAAATTGACAACCAAGGTTAGCTCTCCCTGTGGATTTGGTAACAGGATAATGCTGTTTTTTTTTTTTTTTTTAGTAAGTTTGATACTGTACCTCCTTGTACTGTTTTGTGGAGGGGTTTGAGAAATGATGGCATTAGACCTTCCTTAAAAGTTTGGTAGCAGAAATTGGTCGTGGTGATAGATGCTTTTAATACCAGCATTTGGGAGTCAGAGGCGGGAGGATCTCAGGGAGTTCGAGGCCATCCTGGTTTTATAGTGAGTGATTCCAGGACAATCAAGGCTATAGAGAGAAAGACTGTCCCCACCCCCACCCCCTCTTTGCTGCCTTCCAAGTCCCTCCCACTCTCTACTTCCCTTGATTATTTTGTTACCTCTTCTAAGTAGGACTGAAGCATCCACTCTTTGGTCTTCCTTCCTCTTGAGCTTCATGTGGTCTGTGAGTTGTATCCTTGGTATTCCATGCTCTTTACCTAATACCCACTTATCCGTGAGTACATAACAGTGTATGTTCTTTTGTGACTGAGTTACCTCACTCAGGATGATATTTTCTAGATCCATCCATTTGCCTGCAAATTTCATGAAGTCGTTGTTTTTAATAGTATTTGAGTAGCATTCCATTGTGTAAATGTACCATATTTTCTGTATCCATTCCTCTGTTGTGGGACATCTGGGTTCTTTCCAGATTCTGGATATTATAAATAAGGCTACTCTGAACATAGTGGACCATGTGTCCTTATTACATATTGGAGCATCTTTTAGGTATATGCCCAGGAATGGTATAGGTGAGTCCTCAGGTAATACTATGTCCAATTTTCTGAGGAACCACCAGACTAATTTTCAGAGTGCTTGTACCAGCTTGAAATCCCACCAGCTGTTGAGGAGTGTTCCTCTTTCTCCACATCCTCGCCAGCATCTGCTGTCACCTGAGTTTTTTTTTTTTTTAATGTATTTTATTTATTATATGTAAATACACTGTAGCTGTCTTCAGACACTCCAGAAGAGGGCACCAGATCTCGTTACGGATGGTTGTGAGCCACCACGTGGATGCTGGGATTTGAACTTATCACCTTCGGAAGAGCAGTCAGGTGCTCTTACCTGCTGAGCCATCTCACCAGCCCCCACCTGAGTTTTTGATCTTAGCCATTCTGACTGGTTTGAGGTGGAATCTCAGGATTGTTTTGATTTGCATTTCCTTAATGATTAAAGATGATGAACATTTCTTTAGGTGCTTCTCAATCCTTTGAGTTCCCTCAGTTTAGAATTCTCTGTTTAGCTCTCTTCCCCATTTTTTAATAGGGTTATTTGGTTCTGTGGAGTCTAACTTCTTGAGTTCTTTGTATATTGGATATTAGCTCTCTATCAGATGTAGGATTGGTAAAGATCTTTTCCCAAACTGTTGGTTGCCGTTTTGTCCTATTGACAGTGTCCTTTGCCTTATAGAAGCTTTGCAATTTTATAAGGTCCCATTTGTCAATTCTTAATCTTAGAGCATAAGCCATTGGTGTTATGTTCAGGAACTTTTCCCCTGTGCCCACGTGTTTGAGACTTTCCCCCACTTTCTCTTCTACTAGATTTAGTGTGTCTGGTTATATGTGGAGGTCCTTGATCCACTTGGACTTGAGCTTTGTACAGAGAGCTAAGAATGGATCAATTTGCATTCTTCTACATATTGACCGCCAGTTGAACTGGCACCATTTGTTGAAAATGCTGTCTTTTTTTTCCACTGGATGGTTTCAGCTTCTTTGTCAAAGATCAAAAGACCATAGGTGTGTAGGTTAATTTCTGGATCTTCAGTTCTATTCCATTGATCTACCTGCCTGTCACTGTACCAATACCATGCAGTTTTTATCACTATTGCTCTGTAGTACAGCTTGAGGTCAGGGATGGTGATTCCCCCCAAAAGTTCTTTTTTTGTTGTTTTTTTTTTGTTTGTTTGTTTTTGAGACAGGGTTTCTCTGTCTAGCCCTGGCTGTCCTGGAACCAAAAGTTCTTTTACTGTTGAGAATAGTTTTCGCTATCCTGGATTTTTGGTTATTCCAAATGAATTTGCAAATTGCTCTTTCTAACTCTATGAAGAATTGAGTTGGAATTTTGATGAAGATTGCATTGAATCTGTAGATTGCTTTTAGCAAGATGGCCATTGTTACTATATTAATCATGCCAATCCACGAGCATGGGAGATCTATCCATCTTCTGAGATCTTCTTGCATTTCTTTCTTCAGAGACTTGAAGTTCTTATACAGTTCTTTTACTTGTTTGGTTAGAGTCACACCAAGATATTTTATATTGTTTGGGACTATTGTAAAGGATGTCTTTCCCTAATTTTCTTCTTAGCCTATTTATTTTTTGAATATAGGAAGGCTACTGATTTGAGTTAATCTTAAATCCAATCACTTTGCTGAAGTTGTTTATCAAATATAGGAGATCTCTGGTGGAATTTTTGAGGTCACTTAAGTATACTATCAGATCATCTTCAAATAGTGATATTTTGACTTCTTCCTTTCTAATTTGTATCCTTTTGACCTCCTTTTGTTGTCTAATTGCTCTAACTAGAACTTCAAATACTATATTGAATACATAGGGAGAGAGTGAGCAGCCTTGTCTAGTCCCTGATTTTAGTGGGATTGCTTCAATTTTCTCTCCATTCAGTTTGATGTTAGCTACTGGTTTGCTGTATTATATTGCTTTTACCATGTTTAGGTAGGGGCCTTGAATTCCTGGTCTTTCCAAAACATTTAACATGAAGGGAAGTTGAATTTTGTCAAATGCTTTTTCAGCATCTAATGAAATGATCATGTGTTTTTTTTTTTTTCCTTTTAGTTGTGTATGTAGTGGATTACATTGATGGATTTCCATATATTAAACCATCCCTGCTTTCCTGGGATAAAGCCTACTTGATTGTGGTGAATGATGGTTTTGATGTGTTTGTGGATTTGCTTTGCAAGAATTGTACTAAGTATTTTTGCATTGATATTTATAAGAAAAATTGGTCTGAAGTTTTCTTTCTTTGTTGGGTCTTTTTGTGGTTTTGGTATCAGTGTAACTGTGGCTTCATAAATGAATTAGGTAATGTTTCTTCTGTTTCTATTTTGTGGAACAGTTTGAAGAGTATTGGTATTAGGTCTTCTTTGAAGATCTGATAGAATTCTGCACTAAACCCATCTGGTCCTGGGCTTTTTGTTGTTGGGAGACTTTTTTGTTTGTTTGTTTGTTTGTTTGTTTTTGTTTTTTGAGACAGTGTTTCTCTGTATAGTCCTGGCTGTCCTGGAACTCATTCTGTAGACCAGGCTGGCCTCAAACTCAGAAATCTGCCTGCCTCTGCCTCCCAAGTGCTGGGATTACAGCCATGTGCTACCACTGCCCGGCCTCATTGGGAGACTTTTAATGATTGCTTTTATTTCTTTAGGGGTTATGGGAGTGTTTACATGGTTTATCTGATCCTGATTTAATTTTGGTATTTGGTCTGTCTAGAAAATTATCCATTTCATTCAGATTTTCCAGTTTTGTTGACTATAGGCTTTTGTAGTAGGATATGATGATTCTTTGGATTTCCTCAGTTTCTGTTGTTCCATCTCCCTTTTCATTTCTTTTTGTTTGTTTGTTTGTTTGTTTGTTTGTTTGTTTTTCGAGACAGGGTTTCTCTGTATAGCCCTGGCTGTCCTGGAACTCAGTTTGTAGACCAGGCTGGCCTCGAACTCAGAAATCCGCCTGCCTCTGCCTCCCAAGTGCTGGCATTAAAGGCATGTGCCACCACCACCCGGCAGAACTGAGAGTTCTTATTGGTAGATTTTTTTTTCCTTTGATGAGTATGCAGTGTCCCTCCTTATCCTTTTTGATAACTTTTGGTTGAAAGTTGATTTTATTCAATATTAGAATGGCTACTTCGGCTTGTTTCTTGGAACCATTTGCTTGGACAATTGTTTTCCAGGCCTTTACTTTGAGATAATGTCTGTCTTTGACACTAAGGTGCATTTCCTGTATGTAGCAAAATGCTGGGTCCTGTTTATGTATCCAGTCTCTGTTAGTCTGTGTCTTTTTATTGGGGAATTAAGTCCATTGATGTTAAGAGGTATTAAAGAATAGGGATTGTTGCTTCCTGTTATTTTTGTTATTAGAGGTGGAATTATGTTTGTGTGGCTATCTTCTTTTGAGTTTGTTGAAAGAAGATTACTTTCTTGCTTTTTCTAGGGTGTAGTTTCCCTCATTGTTTTAGAGTTTTCCATCTATTATCCTTTGTAGGGCAGGATTTGTGGAAAGATACTGTGTAAATTTGATTTTGTCATGGAATATCTTGGTTTTTCTATCTATGGTAATTGAGAGTTTTGTTGGGTATAATAGCCTGAGCTGGCATTTGTGTTTTCTTAGGGTCTGTATAACATCTGCACAGCATTTTAGTTTTTATAGACTCTGGTGAGAAGTCTGGGGTGATTTTGATAGGTCTTTATACATTACTTGACCCTCCTTTTACCCTTACAGCTTTGTTTTTTGTTGTTGTTGTTGTTTTTTTTTTGTTTTGTTTTGTTTTTGTTTTTTCCGAGACAGGATTTCTCTGTTTAGCCCTGGCTGTCCTGGAACTCACTTTGTAGACCAGGCTGGCCTCAAACTCAGAAATCCGCCTGCCTCTGCCTCCCGAGTGCTGGGATTAAAGGCATGTGCCACCACCCACGCCCAGCCCCTTACTGCTTTTTAATATTCTTTCTTTGTTTTGTGCATTTGGTGTTTTGACTATTATGTGATGGGAGGAGTTTCTTTTCTGATTCAATCTATTTGGAGTTCTGTAGGTATCTTATATGTTTATGGGTGTCTCTTTCTTTAGGTTAGGGAAGTTTTCTTCTATAATTTTGTTGAAGAATTTTACTGGCCCTTTAATTTGGGAATCTTTGCTCTCTTCTTATCCTTAGGTTTGGTCTTCTCATTGTGTCCTGAATTTCCTGGATGTTTTGGGTTAGGAGCTTTTTGCTCTTTGCATTTTCTTTGGCTGTTGTGCCAATGTTTTCTATGGTATCTTCCACCAATGAGACTCTCCTTTCTAGCTCTTGTATTCTGTTGGTGATGTTTGTATCTATGACTCCTGATCTCTTGCCTAGGATTTCTATCTCCAGGGTTGTCTCCCTTTGTGATTTCTTTATTGTTTCTATTTCCATTTTTAGACCATGGATGGTTTTGTTCAATTCCTTCACCTGTTTAGTTGTGTTTTCCTGGAATTCTTTAAGGGATTTTTTTTGTTTGTTTATTTCCTCTTTAAGGACTTCTAGCTGTTTACCTGTGTTCTCCTATATTTCTTTAAGGGAGTTATTTATGTCCTTCTTAATGTCTTCTGCCATCATCATGAGATGTGATTTTTAAGTCAGAGTCTTGCTTTTCCGGTGTCTTGGCATATCCAGGGTTTACTGTGTTGGGCGAACTGGGTTCTGATGATGGGTTCAGTTTCTGTTGCTTATGTCCTTGCCCTTGCCTCTCGTCATCTGGTTATCTCTGATGTTAGTTGGTCTTGCTGTCTCTGACTGTGGCTTATCCCTCCTTTATGCCTGTGTGTCAGCACTCTTGGGAGACCAGCTCTCTCCAGGCAGAACCCAGGTATGGAGAGCTGTGGCACAGGATCATCTCCAGGCTCAGTTGGAAACCTGAACCTGAAGCAGGAGTGACTGTTTTAAAATAAACCAAAAAAAAAAAAAAAAAAAAAAGTGGTATTTAGCAGTAAATTCATCCAGTTCCAGACCTTTTTGTGAAGAGATTTTTAAAACACAGATCTATTTTATTTTTGACCATGTGTGTATATATTTGTATATGTGTACACACAGGTGCCCATGGCATCCAAAAGAGGGCAATGGACCCCCTGGAGCTACAGTTACAGGTAGGTGAGAACCACCCAACATGGGGACTGAGAACTCAGTTTCTCCGCAAAAGCCGTGGCTCTCTGAACCTCTGAGCCATCCCTCCAGCCCTGTGAGTATACTTATAATCACTACTTCAATCTCATTGTTGTAAGTCTGTTAAAGTTATTTCTAGAAATAACTTAATTTTAATTTTGGTAGGTTATATGCATTAAGAAATTTGTCCATTCCTTCTATGGTTCTCAACTCCCCCCACCTCCCCAGTAGAAGTTTTCCAAGTATTTCCTAAGGATATCAAGTTTCACTGGAGTCTGTTGTAACAATTTCCTTTTTATCCCTAATTTTATTAATTTGGGTCTTCTGCCTCTTTCTCTTGGCTAATTTGTTTGTCAGTCTTGTTAATATTTTCAAAGAACCAACTCTTGGATTGATTTTTGCGGAATACAGTGTTTTATGTTTTATCATTTTATCAGTAAAACTTATAGTAAACACATAGAGACAAACTTTCCCTCGTAAGTCCCTCATGGTATCATTTTGATATATATTGTGCATAGTAAGATGTATGAATGGGATTGTGCTGTGTTTATTGTGAGTCTTGAGAGGTTCCCATGTGGATCTAATTCAGTGATTATCTGGCTGAAATCCAGGAAAGATGTTTTGTTTTGTTTTGTTTTGTTTGTTTTTTGGAGACAGGGTTTCTCTGTATAGCTCTGGCTGTCCTGGAACTCACTTTGTAGATCAGGCTGGCCTCTAACTCAGAAATCTGCCTGCCTCTACCTCCGGAGTGCTGGGATTAAAGGTGTGTGCCACCACGCCCAGTTTATTTTTTTTCTTTATTCTGCACAAACTACGCATGATTAAGTTGTAACTTTCTTTAAAAAAATATTTCATGTGAATGATAGTTTGCCTGAATATTATGCCTGTACACCACAGTTGTGAACATCATGTGGGTGTTGGGAATTGAACCCAGGACCTCTGGAAGAGTGGCCAGTACTCCCAACTACTGAGTCATCTCTCTAGCTCCCAAGTTGTACCTTTCTGAAGATACTGTCTTTACTTCCCATCTGTGGTGCTTAATCTCAATAATCACCTGGTATATGGACCTCAAGGCATGCCTGTGGGGGTATATGTAGGTAAATAGAGGTGGGAAGTCCTGCGCATTGTGGGCGGCACCATTCCCTAGGCTGGAATCCTGGAGAAAGTGAGATGATCATAAGCATTCACCCCCTCTGCTCCTCGACTGTGGGTACAATTTAACAGCCACCTCAAACTCTTGATGCCCCCTTGAAATCTTGTTTCTGTGACTCCTGCGCTATGGTGGATTACAACTTGGAACTATGAACCAAAATAACCCCCCTTTTCCCTCAAGTTGCTTTTGTGAGGGTATTTCATTAGAGCAACAGGAAAAGTAACAAATGCAGCAGCTGCCAGTTGTAGTATTAGATGTAGTATTAGATGTAGTATTAGTAATGGTACATTACTTCCAGTTGGGAAATGTACTATTAGGGATTCCTGTACCAACCGACTGATATTGGAGTTACACACTAAGGAGTCACCCCAGAGTGGAAAGGCACAGTGTTGATAGACACTTCAACTATAAAACTCACTTTTACTGTGACTTTATTTCTTGTAATTTGTTATTGTGAAGAAAACAAGAAACCAGTTGCCCAGCTCTGGAGCTCTAAATTCTTAGAAATGGAGTTGTCAATTTTCTTTGTAGTTTGGGTGAGACAGGGATGATAATGCAGGAAAGGTCAGCACTCTAGCCTACCCAGCCAAACCCTCTACACTGACTGGGTCCAAAGCTGTTTGACTCAGATGATGAGCGCCATCTGCAGGCAGAATGCTGGAAGTTGGAGAACAATACCTGGATATTGTTCAGCATTATTTAAAGATCAGAAAATTTCAAAAGCCCAGTAAATTCTCTTCCATGCATTTCTGATCTCCGTCTCCGTCTCCGTCTCCGCCTCCGCCTCCGCCTCCGCCTCCGCCTCCGCCTCCGCCTCCGCCTCCGCCTCCGCCTCCGCCTCCGCCTCCGCCTCCTTCTCCTCCTCCTTCTTTTTTTTCCGAGGCAGGGTTTCTCTGTGTAGCCCTGGCTGTCCTGGAACTCACTCTGTAGACGAGGCTGGCCTCGAACTCAGAAATCCGCCTGCCTCTGCCTCCCGAGTGCTGGGATTAAAGGCATGCGCCACCACGCCCGGCTTATCTCTGATCTTCTTTGTACTGATTCAGTTCTTTGGTATTAAGTAACAATATTCAAGTTCTGTCTTTCTCCAAAGAATCTTTGAACTGGACAGACCTTGAAATACATTTCATATCTTTCTTCCATTCACATCTGACAAAATTTAATGCAGCCTCAGGGATACAGTTTACAAAGTATACAAGCAAACTAAGCACTTAGTGATGATAAATCATAAAGAAAATCATTCTAAGATGATTCTCGAGTTCACATATGCTTTTACCATTTATTGTAAATGGAAGCAAATTTACACATTATAACAAGTGTGTTTCTTTTTATAGAGAGAACTAAATCATGGCTCAAATATTTGCTACTGCAAGACATGAAGCCTTTTCAATTTTTCTCAGAATATTCTTTTTTTTAAATTGCCAATGATGAGAACACTACTTTGAATTAAATACACAATATAAAATGGCAGAAATGTGTTTAGGACCATTTCAGAACTTGGAATGGAAATTCTGTCTTAATCACAAGCCAAAATTCATTGAAAGAAATTTAATTATACTTATTTTTATTTTAAGTGTATGGGTATTTTGCCTGCACGTATGCCTGTGCACCATCTGTATGAAGTGCCCACAGAAGCCGGAAGTTTGTACTGGATTTCCTGGAACTGGAGTTACAGGTAGTTGTGAGCTACTATGCAGGAGCTGGGAGTCGAACCTGGGTCCTCTGGAAAAGTAGCCAGTTCTTTTAACTGCTGAGCCAGCTCTCCAACCTCTGAAGTAGCAATTTTTAAAATCGAGCATTCTAACGTGGTAGAATCCAAAGATAGACTAACTTGTCATGCTGACAAATGATAGCAGGAACATATTAAAAGTCTGCTTTCTATTACTAAAACATTAAGGGTTTTTTTGTAAGAACAGAAACATTGTATACATTAAAAACTGTGATTCATATCATAGTCTCTCATCTGAGATGAGTGTTTCAGAGACTGTTCATTGGTATTGTCTGGTGTGAAGATCTTATATGTGCAAAAGTACACATGTGTGCTCAGAACATGGCTTCAGTGATGCCAGGAGACAGCACGGGTAAGCAGAGGAATGTGCCTTCAGAAGCCTTTTAGTGTTACCAAGATTTTCTCAAGTCTCACACTGAATTGTGCGACCGGACCGATTACAATCTACAGAGAAACGGGACCTATCTGTAAAAAAACGTTAAAACTACCTAGATACTTGCATGTCTAACTCCCGTTCACAACTTTCATTCACAATGCCTAGCCGCTGGCGCCTGGGACGTCCTGGCTGATACCACCAATATCTTCCACATCCCTTCTTTGTACCAACATTTTGCCCATATCCAGGACTTTTCTATTTTCAAAAATATTTAACTCCAAGAAACAAAAATATCAACTTTCTGAGCCCAAACTCCCATCCCTCATCGGCTGCCTGACTCCCGGGTCTTCCTGTTCACTCAAAGTTTTGGAAAGATCTGAAAAAAAAAAAAAATGGCGGGCAATGGTGCTCGCCATTAATCCCAGTACTTGGGAAGCAGAGGCAGGAGGATTTCTGAGTTTGAGGACAGCCTGGTCTACAAAGTGAGTTCCAAGACAGCCAGGGTTATACAGAGAAACCCTGTCTCAGAAATACAAAGTGAGTTCCAAGACAGCCAGGGCTATACAGAGAAACCCTGTCTCAGAAAAAAAAAAAAAAAAAAAAAAAAGGAAAGATCTGAGTATTTTTTGCTGCCTCTGTTTCCTTCCTTTTTTTCAGACCTCGGTCCTCTTCAGACTCCCCCCGCCCCCCCCCGTTCTCCATCATATAGTGTTACCAGAGGTCCCCAGAGGACCACCATACCCTAGCCCTGGAACGGCAAAGCCTGCCTTTAATGTGTGACCCAAATATTTGCTCATCAAGCGTTGAAGATATACAGATTCTCAGCCTCTTATCCCGGTCAGTAGACGCACCTCACTCCTGTTGCTTGGATCACTCCTGGATGAACTGTTCATATCCTTCGGCCAATCTTGCCTCCAATGGCAGCTTAGAAGCCATCAAGTTCTTCCTGGGAGAGGCGTGTGTCGGAGCCCCAAGAGCCCTAGAGCAGTAGGAGGACCAGCGCCTTCTCCTGAGCATCCAGGTCGGCCTGGCTTCTCTGACTCCTGTCGAACTCAGCCACCATGCAGCAGCCTAAGTTATTTTGTGCAAGTGAACCACAAAGCCCCAGAGACCCACCATCTAAGGTCATTTCTTAGTAGCTCTTAGGCTCACTCTCAGGTAGGACGTCCCTTGCGCAGAAGCGCTACCCGACCTTTCCATAATTGGGCTGGGAGCCCATGCTCTTTTGCTCCAACAACACCTGTGTATTTCTCCCTAGAGCTGTCGACTGTCTCCTGTGTCCCCATACCTTTGTCCCTCCGTTGAACACCCAGAAAGCATGGACGCCTAGCACGCGTTCCTCAATACCGGGGAGTTTGTAAACACAAAGTATGCACAGATGAGAAAACAGAATTCCGAAGCAGAAAAGGCAGGTCAGATGCCCTCGGGTGGTCCCCCCAAGTGAGCAGGAAGCATCCTGAGAGAATCGTTTTTCTTTCTTTTATACAACGCGGGGTTTCAGGTATGCAGAAACTATCCGAGTGGTGAAGCAGGGCTCAGCTGTAGCTCAGGTGGAGTTCGGGCGGGGCCTAGCTAGCTCTGGAGCCGCTATGGAGGTGGCCTGGAGGCTAGAGCTGGGGTGGAGGATGGGGGACCGTCAGCTCCCTGGGATTGACTTGCTTCTATTGAGGGCAGGAGAACAAAGGGGGGTGGGGGGGCTCTGTGTGTGTGTGTGTGTGTGTGTGTGTGTGTGTGTGTGTGTGTGTGTGTGTTGTTGCAGTATTCCAATCCTGGGACAGCGAGGTGAAGATAGAAACTTAGGGCGGGGAGGGATTTCCAGGAAATGAAAGCGAAAGAAGTTATCTCAGTGTTAAAACTCTGAGCAGTTTTGGACGACCCAGCAGTCGCCGCTTCCTAGTTCAGACAGGATGGCAGCGTCGGGTTCCTTCCCGCTGCTGGTCGAGGGCTCTTGGGGCCCCGACCCCCCGAAGAACTTGATCAATAAGTTGCAAATGTACTTCCAGAGCCGGAAGAAATCCGGAGGAGGGGAGTGCGAGGTCGTCCCGGAGCCGGGGAACCCAGCACGCTTCCTGGTGCTCTTCTCCCCGGAGGATGGTGAGGGGCGCGAAGGTCGGGGAGGGTCGCCTCTCGCGGGGTTCGGAGCCTCCAGTGCCAGGTCTAGCCCTCGGCTGCAGCTCGTTCGGTGCCGTCGATCCTGGAGGCTGAATCTGGATGGCGAGCGCAACTGGGAGTGGCGTTCCCCTTGCTTTTCCAAAAAGTCGCTCGCTCCCTGGAGCTATCTGTAAACCTTCCCGGGTTCGTTTGTTTGTTGTTTGTTTGGGAGCCTAGCCTTTAACCGCTGAGCCGTCTCTCCAGCCCTAGTTTGTTGTTTTAACTGTCCTGTTTTTATTATTCAGGTGGGGCAGAAAAAGAATTAAGAAACGGGAGGAGTCCCGGGTCCGCTAGCACCGCAGAACCTGTTCTTTGGGAGATGAGCTTGAGAAGGGAAAAGCCCTGGAGCTCTTGTGCCACAGTGGGGGGAGGGAGGGACAGGGCACGCGCGGTGGGGGGGGCGGGGGAGGTCTTGTTCCTGCCTCGTCCTTTAGCCCCAAGGTGACCTGTAAGCTTTGAACCCAGGTTGGGGTAGGGGCTGAGGATGTCCCCTCATCTCTGGAAGATTCCTGAACAGTTAAGCAGTTGAATGTTCCCTGCCTCTATAGGCCTTCTGCAAAGGAGGCCCGGCCTTGATTGCTCGCTCTGGTGGGTGAATGGAAGTCCCAGACTGTGGCTTCCTGAAAGCCACCGTGTGTTAACATCTGAGATTTTGCAGACCAGGCTCATCTTCAGAATGCAGAATGGAGGGAACATCTGGGCCAGAGGAGAGGCCAGGAGGCTAAGGAGGCCAGGCAGTGCAGAGACCCAAGAAGGAAAAAAAAAAAAAATGAAAGCAAGCGAAAGGTGTAACACAGAGTTTCAGGGAGCCCTGGGCAGGAGGGCATGAGACCTGCGTGGCTCTGACCCCCTCCGGAAAACACAGGTTTGATTTCACAAGGGAGCCCTCAATGGGCAGCTAGCTAGTAACGTGAGTGTGAGAATCTCATTTTTCACTTTTCCTGGATCAGTGATCCTCATCCTTCCTAATGCTGCAGACCTTTAAAACAGTTCCTCAGCTTGAGGTGACCCCGACCACAAAATTGTTTTGGTTGCTACTTCATAACTGTAATTTTGCTTACTATTATGAACCAGAATCTAATCGCCAGGAAAGGATCATCAGAGCCTAAGGGGTTGCGACCCACAGGTTGACAACCACTGTAGAGGGGTCCCAGTTTGATTCCAGTAGTCAGTATCCCAGCAGACATGACCCGTACGGAGAGCACTTTTCTTTAGAATGTCACTATCCTCAAATGTGGGTCACATGTTAGGGGTGCAGATACCTGGCATCCTGGTCACAGAGAGGTTGTTGTGGTAACTAGACGTCTCCAGCTCCATTCTAGACCCTGTAGTACAGTGAGTTATGACTGAATAGGGATCATGTACCACCAGCCCTTCGAAGTGACCCGAACATGCTAAACATAAAAAAACAAAACAAACAAACAAACAAACAAAACCTCTGTTGTTTATCGAGAACCTCAAACCAACAAAACAGAGAGACTAAGATATTGGGTCTATCCTGAAATACACAGCACGGAAAAATAATTGTTGTGATAATACAATTCCAGTTTTAGCCTTTACAGCAGACCCCTGGGCTGGCCAGGTGACTCTGCCCTGAAGGGCTGGGCTCACAATGAAATTCACCAAAAGCAGGATCTCTGCTGGGCTTTCTCCCTACAGGGCTCCTAGCCCACAGCCCCCCTACTTCATCCAGGTCATCCCTCTGGTTTCACTCACAACACAGATGACTCAAAATCTATTAAAATTTAACCCTGTTGACAGGGCAGTCTTTAGGGTGACTAGAATCTCTCTCTCTCTTCACTTTCGGTTTCCTACTTGAGGCACTGCTTCCTCAGTAGCAAGTCATCTGGAATTTCCCAGTAGCAGACCTAAGGCAGCAGAATTTCTTTCCTGTAGAGAGCACCACCCTCCGGCCCAGAAGTAGCCTGAGCAGGCCTAACTATTCACTTGTGTCTACAATAGCTGGATGGTGCTATCGAGCCTCTCAGCAGCCCTTACCCAGCAGAAATTAGCATATAGAGGTAGGAATCGGACCATCTGATCCTTTGTAGGATAACTGGATTTGTGTACAATAAAGCATGCATGACTCCCTGTGTTTTTTCCCCTTTAAGACTTTGAGCCTGCCAGGCAATTGTTCTGTGAATGAGCTACCCTCTCAAATCCTAACTCAAAACACTGTAAGCCCCATTTCAGATGGGCACACTTTATTATACTTTCTAGTCACAGTTTAGCTCCTGTTTATTGTTCAAGGACTCATCTTCTTAAAAATAAGTAGGTAAGTAAGTAAGTAAGTAAGTAAATAAATAAATAGTATCTTGCTGGGTGGTGGTAACTTACATCTTTAATCCCAGTACTTGGGAGGTAGAAGCAGGCAGATCTCTGAGTTCGAGGCCAGCCTGGTCTACAGAGTGAGTTCCAGGAAAGCCAAGAATGCACAGAGAAACACAGCCCTCCAAAAAACAAAAAAAGATTTACTTGTATATATATGAGTGTTTACCTGCGCATGTTTATATACCAAGTGTATACAGTGCTTGCAGAGGCCAGAAGAGGGCATCAGATCCCCTGGAACTGGAGTTACAAACTGTGTAGGTCGGTTATGTGGATGCTGGCAACCAAAATCTGGTTCGTCTAGAAGAGCAGCTTGTACTCTTAACCACGAAGCCATCTCTCCAACCCTAGAACCCACCATTTTCTTAAGTAAAACTGAACATAGATGACCTGAGGTAGGCACAAAGGGGAGGTTAGACACCAGAAGTCTGCCTCCTCCTCCTCCTCCTCCTCTTCCTCCTCCTCCCAGATTCAGGTTGACGGGGATCTCAACTGTTGTTGCTGCCCTTGCTTTCTCAGGGTACTCATGTCCATACACATTGCACCCAATCTATGAAGAGGTGGCCATGTCTGCATGCCTCGGATGGATTTTACCAGAGTCCAGGGTAGAAGAAAAGGAGCAAAACACATAGACAGATGATATTAGGTCACAGGCTTCCAATTAGGTCACGGAGTCCTCAATCCTTCTGACAGCCCAGTACTGCTTCTCTGGAAACTCCTATCTATTCACAGAATACAGTTAGAGCCAGATGTTCCTTCCTAGATGGATTGTAACCCCTGTATCTGGGGGTGGGGTGGGAGTGAACGTCTAAGTGAGGCCCCTTTGGCCTGCCCTCTTGATGGCTGAGACAGCAGAGATAGCGCGGCCTCCCTTTATGATAGGCTCTGAGCTCATTGGAGCCGCCCACCAGAGCTGAACAGGAGCCTGGTTGGTTGCAGCTGTGAACAGCAGCGCCTTTCCCCGCCTCTCTCCTAGACCTGTCTGCATCATCTTCTATGCTGGCCACGCCCCTCCTGTTCCGTTCTGCTTCTCCCTGGTCTGAGCTACACTGATTTTCCTCTTCTCTCTCTGGCCGCTGCTTCCAGTGCTTGCAGTTCACGTTTTCAAAGCTCTTTATGTAACTGATAGCATTCCCTGAGAGTATGATGAAACTTCTGCTCCAGAGGCGTTTATTTCTCTACAGCCACCCAGGTAGTTTATGACAGAGCTGAAATCAAATGCAAGGCTTCGGACTCAGTTTTCACTGTAGTTCAGCTGTCCGGTGCTCTAATTCTGTTTTTGCAAATCTCCTTTATTCTATTGTTTTTCTGTCCCCTTTACTACCAAATATGGTTGGCTTTTTTTTTTTCCCCCCGAGACAGGGTTTCTCTGCATAGCCCTGGCTATCCTGGAACTCACTTTGTAGACCAGGCTGGCCTCAGCCTCGAACTCAGAAGTCCGCCTGCCTCTGCCTCCCAAGTGCTGGGATTAAAGTTGTGCGCCACCACGCCCGGCCCTTTTATGATTTTTTTTTTTTTTTTGGTGGTTGGGGTTTTTTTTTGTTTGTTTGTTTTTGTTTTTCGAGACAGGGTTTCTCTGTGTAGCCCTGGCTGTGCTGGAACTCACTTTGTAGACCAGGCTGGCCTCGAACTCAGAAATCCGCTTGCCTCTGCCTCCCAAGTGCTGGGATTAAAGGCGTATGCCACCACGCCCGGCAATTCAGGAGTTTTTTCAGTCTGCAGTCAGTTGACCTGCTGCTTTTGGGCCAGTGGCACAAGACAGGTCCCAGGATCACCCTCTCTCCTTCCTCTCACAGAATTGGCTCCCAATGACCTACCATCCTTCCTGTAGGCTCCACCTCATAAAGCTTCTGAGACTGTTGGCACTATGAGCTGGGCCACCACGCTGGTAATTTCGAGGCCCCCAGGGAAGGCTCCATAACTAATCTAAAGCAGTGAAAGTAAGCATTGCAGGACAGTTCATGCTTTGACCCCAGCACTTGGGAGACAGAGGCAGGTGGATCTCTGTGAGTGCAGCCTGGTCTACAGAGCAAGGTCTAGGTTAGCCAGGGCTACATAGTGAGACCTTGTCTTGACAACAGCCCAGTAAGTTTAGAGGCAGGGGAAAGGCTCACTAAGAGACAAAGTTTGAATCTCCAGCACCCTTGTAACAGCGGGCATGGCTACGAGGGCCCATGTAGAGAGTAGAGATGGCAGATCCCCAGAGCTCCCTAGCCAGTAAGCCTAGCCAAAAGGGTTCACTGACAGACCCGGCCATTTCCCAGGCCAGAAGGCAGAGAGTAACGGAGGGAAGTACTTCAGTGTCCTGCTGTGGCCCCCACATGAGCAGGGGTGCAAGCGAATCTATCCGCACACACCACAGGCATACAACATAAGTTTAAAGCTGCAGTTCAAATCCATCTGTTAAGTTTCTACAGAGTTTGCTTCTTAGAGACGCTGGCTGAGCTGCTATGAATGTAAACTGTAGAAATAATTTTTTTTTTTTTTGCGAGACAACGTAAATAATTATGTAAGTGAAGATCGCTTGCAGTTTGGCTTAAAACTTTTTTTTTTTTTTTAACATTTCAGTTCGGCAGAATGTTCTGGAGAAAGGGAATCATGAGTTAGTGTGGCAGGGAAAAGGAACATTCAAGTTGACTGTCCAGTTGCCCACAGACCCTGGGGAAGCCTCAGTCTGTAAGAAGTCAAGGAAGGCATCTCCAGAAGAGGTAAGGAAACCTTAGGAGGGTCTCAGAAAGGACACAAGGTGGTATTCCAAGGTATGATGAAGATATGATAAAGATGTGCTGGGTGAGGTGGCTCGTGCCTTAAATCCCAGCTCTAGGGAGGAAGAGGTAGGCAGAGCTCAACACCAGCCTGGTCTACAGAGTAAGTCCAGGCCAGTCAAGGCTATTCAACGCTATATAGTGAGACTGTATCCAAAAAAAAAGGAAAGGAAGAAAGAAAGAGAAAGAGAGCGAGAGAGAGGGAGGGAGAGAGGAAGGGGGAGGGAGGAAGGAAGGAAAGAAAGAAAGAAAGAAAGAAAGAAAGAAAGAAAGAAAGAGAAAGAGAGAGGGAGGGAGAGAGGAAGGGAGGGAGGAAGGAAGGAAAGAAAGAAAGAAAGAAAGAAAGAAAGAAAGAAAGAAAGAGGGAGAGAGGAAGGGAGGGAGGGAGGGAGGAAGGAAAGAAGAAAGAAAGAAAGAAAGAAAGAAAGAAAGAAAGAAAGAAAGAAAGAAAGAAAGAAAATGGCAGACCAAGGCTATTTCACACTAGTGAGAAAACAGCAGCTTGGAGCTGTGGTGGGAGGGATGGCTATAAACAATGAAGAATCAAGTTACTTTTGACACTGGAAGAGTCAAGATTGGGGGAGGGGGTGCAATAGTAATGAATTGGGGGTGTCTAAGTTTGTATCTATTTGTCTTGGCTTCTTTATAACCAGAAGCCTGGGGCTCTTGAGAGGCCAGCAGTGTGCACTGTGTACTGTTCCCTCAATTGTGAAGGAGACTGCCAGGGACCTCTGTGAAGCACGTGCGCTGTGCTCGCACGGTAATCATGAAATAAGTACTATGTGTCGGGAAAGCATGGGATGGGCTGAGTCGTCTCACCTTTGGCACGGGCCAGGGGCTCTTGAATATGTCTCATTTCATTGTTGTCGCCAGCAAGAAGACGCGCTGAGACATGTAGCCTCGGATGTATTCAGCGGCTCATTACCCAAGTATATCGATATCATTTCAATTTAGCTTATGTCTCCAGTCTGGCCCAAGGGATGGCTTATTTATATAAAGAAATGATTTGCATATTAATGCTTTCTTACTGTTTGGGTTTTAGGAGTCCAAGACAAAAGAAGATGCTGTGAAACCAGGTAAAGTCGCAGCTAGGGCGGACAGTTTTGTGTTCATTGAACACGTTGCTTGAGAGAATTCTCCCTCTGGAGTCACAGTACGCAGCAGGATCTGCTCGACTTGGAGCTGCCTTGAGTTGCATCATCCAGGTCTCAGCCAGATGTGTCCAAAGCGCTCCCTGAGGGAGCCCCTTCAGCTCTTAGAGCTCCCATCGGAAGAACAGGACCAGTTCTTTCTGGTGCTGAGAGATGTCTGCAAATGAGGAAAGGGGAAGGAGACCTAGGAGGTGTTGACGGATGCTTGTGCCTGGGTGGGAAAGAGCAGCAAGGAGAGGACTTGTAGTTGGATGCTGTGTGGCTCTCTGGGTACCAGTGCTCTGTGAGCATCGGCCGTGTCTTCAATGGACCCCAGTTTCCCAGCTCTTCCTTCCTCACCTGCTGCAGGGGACAGCCAGCACTGGAGCTGGGCTGGGGTCTCCTGTTTCACTGGTGGTAGGCAGGGCCCATCTCCTGCCCAATACTTTAATGAGAGAATGACTAATATCAGTATAAAAGGTAACAAATAAAGAACCATGCCAGGTAAGATAAGCAAGGGCAACAGAGATGCAGACACTCAAACCTTAGGGAAAGGAATTCTTGCTTTCCCTCTGTTACTCTGCCTTCTGGCCTGGAGACCGGGTGTCTCACTGAACCTGAAGTTTGCCCTTTTGGCTAGGCTTGTTCCAGGATGCTCTTGGTATCTGTCCATCTCCGCCCTCTATACTAGGCACACATAGCCATGCCCAGCTGTTACAAGGGTGCTGGAGGTTCAAACTCTGGGCCTCATGCTCAGGCAACAAGCTATCTTACCCAGTGAGTCATTTCTCATTAATAACGTTATATATAGTGTTAATCTTTAAATTGTTATTTTGTTTAGCACAAGTGTGGGCAGTCTCAGATAGCCTTGCTGCCATAGCGTGAGCCAAAGAGTAGTGCTCTAATTCAGTGAGTATCTGATGAGCCTCAGCCGCATACCATGTGCCAGCAACGCAAAGATGAAGAAAGCTATGCCCTGCTTTTAGAAGCTCTGTCCTGTAATTAGAGTTTAGTACTTGTGAGACATATATGAGGGATGATATCTAGTCCTCAGAAAGGAAAAACAGAAAAAAATAATGAAGTCAAATTAATGATAACAGGGGCTGGTGAGATGGCTCAGCAGGTAAGAGCACTGACTGCTCTTCTGGAGGTCCTAAGTTCAAATCCCAGCAACCCCATGGTGGTTCACAACCACCCGTAATGAGATCTGACTAAATAAATCTTTAAAAAAAAATTAATGAGGGTATGGGGGAGGGTATGGGGAAATTTCTGGATAACACTTGAAATGTAAATGAAGAAAATATCTAATAAAGAGAAAAAATTAATGATAACAACAAGAAACAATGTTACATTTTAGGTGTTTTGTTTGTTTGTTTGTTTGTTTTTGAGACAGAATTTCTCTATGTAGCCCTGGTTGTCCTGGAACTTACTCTGTAGACCAGGTTGGCTTTGAATTCACAGAGATCTACTTGCCTCTGCCTCCCGAGTTCTGCGATTAAAAAAGTGTGCACCACCACACCCAGCAATACATTTTAGTTTTTAATTCACTAAAGCAAAAGCTTCATTATGTAAGATTTCCTTTTTTTCCCGAGTTATCTAAGAGGTAGGGAAAATTGGGGATGGGGAGGCATGTCTTAGGATAATTTACTTTGAATACCTTACACCTTTCATGGCCATTTTCCAATTTCTCAGGTGATTTGGATACAACACACTCTCCCAGCAGTGGATCAGAAAAGACAGAAGATGTCCCAAAAGAGTGTGAAAATATTTCCTCCATGGTGGCATTTGAAAACCTGCCTGAGAAAGTATCCGAGATGGTGCTGACCTTCCTGGTGGAGAATATAAGTGGCCTCCCCAGTGATGACTTTAAGGTGGAAGTGATCCGAGATTTTGCTGTTGCCGTGGTTACCTTTCAGAAGCCTATAGGTGAGCTGCAGGCTCTGTCCCCACCCCCCACACCCCCCCCCCC
>LR749806.1:134393-182896 GCA_902729485.2 Mus minutoides | reverse complement strand
CTAAATGAATGAGCTTGATCTTTTACATTCCTGGGAGGAGTAAAAACTGACCTGTTACCATCTTGCACTTATTGAGAGGCAGTAATGCCACCAAACTTACCCTTAGTCCTTGCTGTAAGTCAGGCACCTGCTAATCTCTGCGTGTGTGAATTTATTCGTTCCTTTCAATAACCTTATGACAGAGACTCAGTGGTGCTGAGAGACCGAGAAACTGGACTTGAACCCACGCAGCTCGCCTCCTACCCCCTTTCTCCTACCACTTTACCAACTTCTCCCTGGTAGAACCCTTTCATGGCCATACATGCAGAGATAAGGAAGCCCGGAAAATGAATGCCCTGGCCAGCGAGATGGCAGAACAGGCAAAGGCACCACCAAGCAAAAAAAAAAAACAAACAAACAACAACAAAAGAACAGCTCAGTGGCAGAGAATAACAGCAGTTGGTAGTTCTCTCCTCTCAGTTGTAGCCAAGCCTTCAATACTGTAGGAGACATCATCGGAACTTCCTCATTTTATATTTGTTTTGTAGATATCAAAAAATTTATTGTTGACTGTATCGGCCACCGCTCAAATCAACAACTCCAGCTTGCCCCGAGACTTCTGGAAACAACGAATGTAGTCAGGGTGGAAAACCTGCCTCCTGGGGTGGACGATTACCAGCTACAACTCTTCTTCGAAAACTCTTCCAACGGGGGCGGAAGGGTCGCCCGAGTTGAGTGCTTCCCAGAAGAGAGTTCGGCGCTGGTTGAATTTTGTGACAGCAAAGGTCTGTGTCTCAACCGGCCACCCCGGGGGCACAACCCGTATGGTTGGCCATTCCAGCAGCTACTTAAACCCTCGAGCGCTTGACCATTAATCTGCCAGAGATGGCATCAATCTCTCCCTCACCAGGCTTTGGTGCAGAATGAGGCAGTGACGCAGGCTGTCGCAGAGCCACACGAGCTGATGGGAGACTACATGTAGAGCCTCAATGAATCCGTGACTGAAAGAGTTGCCATTCTCAGAACTTCTGATAGGCTATACTCACAAAGAGATAGATGTGGGTTTTAGTTCCCCACATTGATTCTCAAACTGATTTCAACAAGTTTAGGTTAAGATACATAAAGAGTTTTACAAAGCATTTGTATTTCTCCCTTCTGTCACTGTGCCGATGCAGGACTTATGGGAACATTTTTCTCATAACCTCAGAAGGGAGACTGAAAGGCTAATTGATGATGAAGTCTTCAGCGGTCTCCAGTCAGATGGACATGAGTTCCAATCCTGTTTGGTGTTCACTGACTTTTGACCTTTAACCCTTCAACTTTTGGCTTTCTCATCTGTAGAGATAGCACCTTAGAGATAGCACATTACCTCAGAGGAGGGCCGTGAGAATGACACTAATCCCAGTGTAGTGCTTGCCCAGGGGTGGTGCTGGGTCTATGTTAAAGATCACTCAGGCTGTCCCTGGTCCTACCTCTCTGGAGCCACTGGGGGAGGTGGGGCCCTCATCTTTGGGCCTCTGAATGTCACATTCTTTCCCTCTGGCCTGATACCTGCCCTAGGACCAAGTCATACACAAGGGCATTATATATATATATATATATATATATATATATATATATATATATATATATATATTGGCATCTTCCTACCATGGGTGCTGTTTAAATCCAAGTTGTTGTTGGATTGCCTCTAATTTCCAAGCTGCTATTATTACTTACATTTGCCCAACAACTACAAGAATGTGAGATGTGAGAGGAGTCCTACAGGGGGGGGGAGAGAGAGAGAGAGAGAGAGAGAGAGAGAGAGAGAGAGAGAGAGAGAAAATGAATGAGAGCGTGTACACCTGGAGGCAGGTTGAGGTAGTACTATCCTGGTACACGTGGTGGCTGGGAGATTATAGTGGGGAACGCCTTACTATGTTGTGACCTCTGGGGCTGGGCTCACCAGCGACTGTGAGGATGACTTTGATTTGGTTATAGGGGCAAGAACATGGGTCTAGGTTGGCTTGTGCTGGCAATTAGCTCAGATACTTCATTCTGTGGAACCCCAACGTTTCCCAGTCTCGGCTTTCTCAGCTGTAGTTAAGGCTGTAATAGAATCTCTGCCTGAGAAGGCCACTGTCAGGATTAAAGGCATTAAATCCATGTACAAGGCCTGGGAAAGTGATACAGACTGCAGATACAGTTATGCCCCTTCTGAGAAGATATTAATACATTTAAGTATGAAAGTTAAATTCTGGGGCTATGCAGGAAGGGACAGATGCCACAGTGTTTCACTCTGAGGATTAAAATGTTCTTTATGTTGGTACAAACATCAACCAAGTGGTTGTGTCCAAGTTTGTATCTGTTTCTTTTTTCCAAGTTTGTATCTGTTTCTTTTTTTTTTTTTTAAGATTTATTTATTATATATATTTGAGCACACTGTCTTCAGACACACCAGAAGAGGGCGTCGGATTCCATTACAAATGGTTGTAAGCTATCATGGTTGCTGGAGATTGAACTCAAGACCTCTGGAAGAGCAGTCAGTGCTCTTAACTGCTGAGCCATCTCTTCAGCCCTTGTATCTGTTTCTTATTGTATCACATATGTCAGTGACCTCAGGAAAACAATAGAATCTAACATGATTTCAGTATAGAGGATATATGAAATAATTATTGCATTAAATAAAGTCTGCCCTGTAAAGTTAGTGCATATCAGTTTATGTGTGAGCTTGTGGGAGAATGCTACCTTTAAGTTCTTTTCAACACCAGAGACTTTTATCCTCTAGAGAAGTTTGTTTCAATTAGTGTTCTTTTGAAATGTGTGACATTGAGATTATTGCTATTCATTAATTTATTTGTTAATTAATTTGTTTTGCTTTTAAAGTGTTAGACACCATCCTGGCCAAGACACACAGTTACAACAAGATGCCACTGTCCGTCTTCCCCTATTATCCCTCTCTGGGCACAGCCTTGTATGGTGAGGAGAAGCCTCTGGTCAAGCTTCCAGCATCTTTCCAGGAGTCTCTTGATCTTCCTTTGTGGAAGTTCTTTCAGAAAAATAATCATCTGATTGAGGAGATAAATGATGAAATGAGGCGCTGTCATTGTGAGCTGACATGGTCTGAAATCAATGGTAAACTGACCATCAGACCGGCCGCCACCTTAGTCAGTCATAGACCGAGCATCAAGACCTGGCAGAGAGACGCATCTGCAGTGCTCTCTGGCATCAAGTCTAAATATGGAGTGGAGATGTTTGAAGTGTGCTCACCAGTATGGGACATCATAAAGCATGAGTTAGAGTCAGGAGATGACAGGGTTTTGGTTGAGTTTGAAAAGGAGAATCTACACGTAGCAGGAAAATCAGAAGACGTCCAAGGCATTAGCCAGCAAATCAGGGAACTAATAGAGAGCACCACTGAAAAGCTCAGAAGGGAAGAGCAGAGTCTGAAGGAGAAAGTGGCCATTTCCCCGGGAAAGCATTACCTTTTGCACCACAATGGCTTCCTGAAGGACCTAAGCAAGGAGTACCCAGAGATGGAGATCTCTTACGATGCCACGGCTCAGTTCCTGTGCTTGAAGGGCTTCCGTGCAGATGTGTACAAAGTAAAGTGTGACATCCAAGAAAAGGTGTTTTCCATGGTTCAAAAGGATGTCCAGGTTTCTTCTGAAGTCTTTGAATTTCTGCAGCAAGTAGACAGTCAGAGATTCTCTAAGACCCTGTTTGAGGCACAGACCATTCTCGCCACATATGAGCTGAAAGGTACAGCTCTTCTCTTAGTTGGAACTTCTCCCAAAGATCTGGCAGAAGCCGAGGCAAAAATGCTCAGTGCTTTAAGTCATAAGCACATTGAAGTTGAGAACAAGGAGGTTCTGAGAGGTAATGGGTGGAAGAAGAAAGTTTACCCTCTGCAAAAGAGACACAGCTCTTGTGCAACCATTATGGTCAAGAATGAATTGACTTCAGGAGTCCCGGCAGAGGTCATTGTTACAGGCTGTGTGAAAGAAGTGAATGAAATCCATAGGCAGCTTTTTGAGTATTTGGAAAACAACACGAAAGTTGAAAGAGCGGTTAAAATCAAACCATCCTTGATTATTGACTATTTAAGGACAGACAAGAGGCTATTGTCAAAGGCTAAGAAGGCAAATGTGTATGTGTATTTTAAGCCTAAAGGCAATCTAAACAGCATTTTGCTAACTGGCTCCAAGAGCAAAGTTCTGGAGTGCATGAATCTAGTCAAGGAAATCCAGGATTCAGTCTGTGTCCAAAGATTCCAGACTGACAAAGCTGGCGTCAGGCACTTCTTCAAGGATAAAGAACCGTATTACAAAACGGAGATCGGACGTCGGTTCAGATGCATCATTGAACTGGAGGAGGATAGAAAGAAGGAGAGTCAAGAGGAGGAAGAAGGCAGCATCAATGAGCAGAAGTGTCACTTACAGAGGGACATAGCCCCCGGAGTCAAACTGATTGTCCTCGAGGAAGACCTGAGTCGGTTTCCTGTCGATGTGGTAGTAAATGCAGCCAATGAGCACCTGAAGCACATCAGCGGTCTCGCGCAGTCTCTCTCAAAGGCGGCTGGCCCTGAACTCCAAACAGAATGTGACCAGATAGTAAAAGAGGGCGGTGCGGTCCTACCCGGCAATGCTGTTATCTCAAAAGCGGGCAAGCTCCCTTGTCACCACGTCATCCATGCGGTAGGGCCTCGATGGAAGGGAGATAAAGTCCTGGAGTGTGTGAGCCTGCTGAAGAAAGTAGTGAAACAAAGTCTCACGTTAGCTGAGGAGTACAAGTGCCGGTCCATAGCCATGCCAGCGGTCAGCGCTGGAATCTTTGACTTTCCCTTAGAACTGTGTGTGGCCACCATTGTTTCAGCCGTCAAAGAACACTTCCAGCATAAGCAAGACACACACACCTTGAAAAAGATTTACCTGGTGGACCTATCTGCCAAGGTTGCCAGGGCCTTTGCTGAAGATGTCAAGAATACATATAAAGACTCCCTTTCCCACACAGCTTCCCCATCCAGTTTAAAGGCATTAGTGCCACTTGGGAAAACGCCCCAGAAACAGAGCAATCTGCTGGTGTCCCCAGAAGGCCTGAGAATCTGCCTGATAGAAGAAGGCGTGCAGAATGCTAAGGTAAGGTAATGTCCCTGTTCACCACCAACGTGCTGTGATGTCACATGGCCTGTACCTGCTTTCTTGAGGGCCAAATGAAGACAGGGTGGAGGGAAAGAACAGAGGAAAATTCCATGCTGACCCACTCAGCCCTCAAACACCTTTCCACTATAATAAACATCGGGTGACGGTCCTTTCTGCTTCTCAGACAGCTCTGAGTGGTTTGTTGTTACTGTTCTACTTTTAAAGACAAAGGCTTGGCAGTGGCTCAGTTGACAGAATGCTGGCCTAGGAGGCACGAAGTCCTGGGTTCAGTCCCCCCCCCCCCCAGCTCTGCAGAAACAAGGTGTGGTGGCACACGTCTGTAAAAGCAGCATTAGGGATGTGGAGGCAGGAGGAGCAGAAATTAAAATTCAAGATTATCCTTGGCTATGTAGTGAATTTGAAGCCAGCTTGGACTGTATAAGACTTTGTTTGAAAAAAAAAAGAAAAGAAAAGAAGAAAAGTATTACAATACCAGAAATGAAGGAAAGCATCGGGATATAGAGAAAAGCTGTTAAAGGTTTATTTCTGTCCCTCTTTACATTCATGTGCATGTGTGTGTGACCAGGTGAATGAATGCCAGAGGCTAGTCATATCCTTTGGAGCTGGAGTTACAGGTGGTTGTAAGCTGTCTAAGATGAGTGCTAGGAACTGAATTGAGGTCCTCCGGAAGAGCAGTGTTTTTAACGCTGGGCCATCTTTCCAGCCCCTACAGTGACATACTTAGCCAATCCTTGCAAGCTTTGTTTAAAGACTCAGATCAAAGCCCTAAATCAGCACCACTTGGTGTGACTTTTCCCCATTCCCTTCAAATGACAAACAGTTGGGGATATGCTGGCTATGATAATAGATGAAATGGACCAGGTGTTGTAAGCCTGTTTTGCTTTGAATTTCTATCCTAGAGAAGGTGTCTCGAATCATCCATCAAGAACAGTCCCTGTTCATCAACAATGTGTCATCAATAATGACACAATTGAAACTTTTAAGCTGGAAATAGTGCTGTAGCATATCCCCATAGGCTAGGCTGGAAAAATAGTTAACAGCCCTATATTTAACCTCCTTCTTTATCTCCTTTTTTCCTTTCCTTTTCTTTCCTTTCCTTTTCTTTCTTTTCTTTTCTTTTCTTTTCTTTTCTTTTCCTTTCCTTTCCTTTTCTTTCCTTCTCCTTTTCTTTTCTTTTTTCTTTTTTGATCAACACCACAGTTTATTTGTAAACATGGTATTTGTGTCAATAATCAAATTGACAACACTTTATACAATTTCCTTGGATAATAGTAACATCATAACAGAACACAATCCATTGTACTGAGCTACAGTTTGGGTACTTTAAAATCCTTTAATACAAAGTGTATTTGAAACAATGAACATAAAAAGTAAATGAGAATGACAGAGAAAACAAATGACCCAGGAAGGGAAATCACTTCCCTCAAACAAATCCAAAAGCATATGTTAAACAGGAAAGGCTCTAAGGCAGTGGTTCTCAGCCTTCCTAATGCTGTGACCCTTCAATACAGTTCCTCATGTTGTAGTGATCCCCAACACAAAATTATTCTTTTACTACTTTGTAACTGTTGTTTTGCTGTTATGAATCATAACAAATACTCCTTTTCTCTACTTCTTTCCTTCCTTTCTTCCTTTTTCATTTCTTTCCTTTTTTCCTTTTTTTCTTTTTTTCTTTTTCTTGTTCTTTTTTTTTATCTTTTCTTTTTTGGGAGTCAGGAATTCTCTATGTATCCCTAGCTGTCCTGGAACTCACTCTGTAGACCAGGCTGGTCTTGAACTCACGGAGATCTGCCTGCCTCTGCCTTCCCAGTGCTAGAAGTAAAGGGTTATGCACCACCACACCTGGTTCTATTCTACAGATTCACGTGCTCTTAAAGTTCCATACAAATGCAATAATACATTTGTGACCTTCTGTGACAGGTTTCTCTCACTGAGAGGCATGCTTTCTGAAGTCATCTGTGTAGCATATATCAGTAATTTCTTTCCTGTTAGTGGCTTAATAATGTCCTGTTAGATGAACATACATTTGGCTTTCCATCCATTAGCCAATGGACATTTGAAGTGTTTCCACTCTGACTTTTATGAGTTTTGCTGCTCTGAGCATTGATTTTTTTCCCCCCTAGACAGGGTTTCTCTGTATATCCCTGGCTGTCCTGGAACTCACTCTGTAGACCAGGCTGGTCTCGAACTCAGAAATCCACCTGCCTCTGCCTCCCAAGTGCTGGAATTAAAGGCATGAGCCACCACTTCTCGGCCTGAGCATTGATTTAAAGTGGCTCAAATGACATCATGGTTGATGAATGCCATTATGAAAAATTTGAAAAGAATTTCTTGTTTTGTCTTTAAGACCCATGCCATTGTGAACTCTATTCCCTCGGATCTTAAACTCAACAAAGGACCCCTTTCTCAGGCCTTCTTGGAAAAGGCTGGGCCAGAACTCCAGGAGGAATTGACCAAGGCAGGACAAGGGGTCTCTGTCAATGTGGGCACAATTCTTCAAACCAGTGGCTGTAATCTGAACAGCCGCTACGTCTTCCATGTGGTGTCTCCACCTTGGAAAAGCAACAACAGTGTGTGGTCACTAAAGGTAGGACTTTGCATTTTCTTGGAATGGGGTAGCTCTTTGAACTTTGTCCTTTAGTGTACCACAGTTAGCCGTAGCCTGCTTCTCTTCTGTAACAACATCATGAGTTTGGCAGGCCCCATAGCCTAGCCATTTCTTTTTGGTTGTAGGTCATAGTCAATAATGTATGTGCTCATTAGCTATTGTGCTCTTCTTCTTCTTCTTCTTCTTCTTCTTCTTCTTCTTCTTCTTCTTCTTCTTCTTCTTCTTCTTCTTCTTCTTTTTTTGGTTTTTCGAAGCAGTGTTTCTTTGTGTAGCCCTGGCTCTCTTGTAGACCAGGCTGGCCTCGAAATCAGAAATCCGCCTGCCTCTGCCTCCCAAGTGCTGGGATTAAAGGCATGCGCCACCACCACCCAGCTAATGCTACACTCTTGTGTGGGTGTTTCACATTCTCCTTCCTGAGTTTCCCTCTTCAGACTGCTGTTAACTTCATTAAAGCATAAAGGAAAGGACAAAGCTCCCTGTAAAAGCTTCCTAGTGCCTATCTGTCTATCTATCTATCTATCTATCTATCTATCTATCTACCTACCTATTTATTTTGGTCTCCAATTGCTAAACAAGCCATTTAAGGAAGTGCTTTGTGCTTTTTCAGATCATGAAAAACATCATCCGTGACTGCCTGAGGACCGCTGAGAACCTGTCTCTACAGTCGATTGCATTTCCAGCAATAGGAACGGGAAATTTGGGCTTTCCTAAACCTGAATTTGCTAAATTAATAATTTCAGAAGTGCTTAAATTTAGTAGCAGGAACCAACTGAAAAATTTACAAGAGGTTCAGTTTCTGCTGCACCCAAAAGACCATGAAAACATTCAGGTATAAACTTGGCCTGCTTCTGATCACTTTGGCAATAGCAGTTCGAGACTTGTGTTCTTCTAAGTCTTCTTGGTCTAGTAGGGTGTTTATTGCCTCTATTTTTCACCACTGGAGTGTTTGAGAGTAGCATTGAGTGGTTATATGTAGCATGACAAATTTGAAGAAAAATTAGAGAAAAAAAAACAAAACTTCTTATTCAGGAGTTTCTTTTTAAATTATTATTATTATCTATCTATCTATCATCTATCAATTATCTATCTATCCATCTATCTATCTATCTATCTATCTATCTATCTATCTATCTATTTATTGGTTTTTCGAGACAGGGTTTCTCTGTGTAGCCCTGGCTGTCCTGGAACTCACTCTGTAGACCAGACTGGCCTCGAACTCAGAAATCTGCCTGCCTCTGCCTCCCAAGTGCTGGGATTAAAGGCATGTGCCACCACCCCCAGCCAGAGTTTCAAAGACACACAGAAGTACATAATCCAGTCTTCTGTGTGTCTGTCACACAGCCTCAGCTCCTATTGTTCTATGGTGAGGTGTTTGATCTCTTTCTCCACTTATTTCTGTTCCTCTCATGTGACAATGAAACAAATCCCAGACACACGATTCTATCTCTGAACAGTTCACCACATAATTTTGAATATAACCTTATCCCTAAAACATCTTGAAGCAGCAGTAATTATTTGGATTTGATCAGTTATAGTTTTTTTTTTTAGTCATCAAAATAATTTATAATAGTTAAATGCCTCTTAAATATACATGGTATCTTCTGAAGCTGAAAGTAATGTGCACTCAACCAGTTTTTAAAATTTATTTGGAACATTAAACATGATAGAAGTAGAAGAAAATCTCTTATGAAGTCCTCCATGAAAAGAAATTGTGAAAGGTTCCTCATTATACAGTAACTGTTCCATCTCCAAGGGAGAATAGGCAGTGTAACTGTGGCTTCATAGAATGAATTGGGTTGTGTTCCTTCTGTTTTTATTTTGTGGACTAGTTTGAAGAGTATTGGTATTAGGTCTTCTTTGAAGGTCTGATAGATTCTACACTAAACCCATTTGGTCCTGGGCTTTTTTTTTTTTTTTTTTTGGTTGGGAGACTTTTAATGACTGCTTCTATTTCTTTTTTTTTTTTTTAAAGATTTATTTCATTTATTATATGTAAGTACACTGTAGCTGTCTTCAGACACTCCAGAAGAGGGCGCCAGATCTCATTACAGATGGTTGTGAGCCACCATGTGGATGCTGGGATTTGAACCTATCACCTTCGGAAGAGCAGTCGGGTGCTCTTACCCACCGAGCCATCTCACCAGCCCCTGCTTCTATTTCTTTAGGGATTATAGGACTCTTTTTATGGTTTGTCTGATCCTGATTTAACTTTGGTATTTGGTATCTTTCTAGAAAATTGTCCATTTTATCTAGATTTCCCAGTTTTGTTGAATATATGCTTTTGTAGTAGGATCTAATGATTTTTTTTGTTTTTTGTTTTTTTCGAGACAGGGTTTCTTTGTGCAGCCCTGGCATCCTGAAACTCACTTTGTAGACCTGGCTGGCCTCGAACTCAGAAATCCACCCGCCTCTGCCTCCGGAGTGCTGGGATTAAAGGCGTGCGCCACCACGTCCGGCTCTGATGATTTTTAAAATTTCCTCAGTTTCTGTTGTTACATCTCCCTTTTCATTTCTGATTTTGTTAATTTGGATACTGTCTCTGAGCCCTCTAGTTAGTCTGGCTAAGGGTTTATCTATCTTGTTGATTTTCTCAAAGAACCAGCTCCTGGTTTTCTTGGTTCTTTTTGTTTCTACTTGGTTCATTTCAACCCTGAGTTGATTATTTCCGATCATCTACTCCTCTTGGGTGTATTTGCTTCTTTTTGTTCTAGAGCTTTCAGGTGTGCTGTTAAGCTGCTAGTGTAAGCTCTCTCCAGTTTCTTTTTGGAGGCACTCAGAGCTATGAGTTTTCCTCTTAGCACTGCTTTCATTGTGTCCCATAAATTTGGGTATGTTGTGGCTTCATTTTCATTAAATTCTAAAAAGTCTTTAATTTTTTTTTCCTTGACCAAGTTATCATTGAGTAAGGTATTGTTCAGCTTTCATGTGTATGTGGGCTTTCTGTTGTTTTTGCTGCTATTGAAGACCAGCCTTAGTCCTTGGTGATCTGATAAGAATCATGGGATTACTTCAATATTTTTGTATCTGTCAAGGCCTGTTTTGTGATAGTTTTGGAGAAGGTACCATGAGGTGCTGAGAAGGTATATTCTTTTGTTTTAGGATGAAATGTTCTATTGATATCTGTTAAATCCATTTGGTCCATAACTTCTGAATTTCACTGTGTCTCTGTTTAGTTTGTGTTTCCTTGATCTGTCCATTGCTGAGAGTGAGCTATTGAAGTCTCCCACTATTACTGTGTGAAGTGCAACGTGTGTTTTGAGCTTCAGTAGAGTTTCTTTTATGAATGTGGTGCCCTTGCATTTGGAGCATAGATGTTCAGAATTGAGAGTTCTTATTGGTAGATTTTTCCTTTGATGACTATGAAGTGTCCTTCCTTATCTTTTTTGATAACCTTTAGTTGAAAGTGTTGTAGTTCTCAAAAGACCCTTACTCAGAAAGACCACAGAGACTGTACAAAACACATAAGAATTTTTATTGATCCAACATGTTGGGGACTCCCCTCTCAGCACGCAGGACAAAGGAGAGATCCAGTACAAAGAAAGAACACACTTTCTATACCTTTGTAAGGGGCAGATTTGAGCAACAGGGTTCTCACTGGTGTAGCAAGTAACCCTTTCAGGCATTGGTTGGTTTGTATAATGCCTAAGTAACCCTTTCAGGCATTGGTTGGTTTGTATAATGACTAAGTAACCCTTTGGCCTAGTGACTCACTTTGCTTGCCCCCATGGTGGGTTATTATGATTTGGTCAGCAAAGTAATAGTACATTAATGTCACAACTATTAACATCAAGGCGATTCTTGCAACAAGGTCAGGGTGGTTTGTGGTCTTTGTCAGAATTGAGTGGGGGTGGGGGGCAGGAGAATTGCTAATCTTGTTATGGTTATTTCTCTGAGAACAACTAATATTGTTTTGGTAGTTGCAAGATTAATCATTTTGACTGCTAAAACTATGTTTTTATATTTGTTTAGTCAGCCAGCTTCCTTATCTGGCTCTGCACTTGGCCTGCTAGTTCAGTTTGGAAAGTACTTTTTGAAGGGGGAAGGTACTGGGTGGTCTTGAATTCATTTTTGATATTACAAAAATGCTTTTTATTAGATATTAGAAAGGCTACTTCAGCTTGTTTCTTGGGACTATGTTGGAAAATTGTTTTCCAGCCCTTTACTCTGAGGTAGTGTCTTTCTTTGACACAGAGGTGTGTTTCCTGTATGCAGCAAAATGTTGGGTCCTGTTTATGTATCCAATCTGTTAGTCTATGGTTTTTTTTTTTTTTTTTTTGGTTTTTCGAGACAGGGTTTCTCCGTGTAGCCCTGGCTGTCCTGGAACTCACTTTGTAGACCAGGCTGGCCTCGAACTCAGAAATCCGCCTGCCTCTGCCTCCAGAGTGCTGGGATTAAAGGCGTGCGCCACCACGCCCGGCTCTAGTCTATGTATTTTTTTTTTAAAGATTTATTTTATTTATTATATGTAAGTACACTGTAGCTGTCCCCAGACACCCCAGAAGAGGGAGCCAGATCTTGTTATGGATGGTTGTGAGCCACCATGTGGTTGCTGGGATTTGAACTTATCACCTTTGGAAGAGCAGTCGGGTGCTCTTACCCGCTGAGCCATCTCACCAGCCCCCTAGTCTATGTATTTTTATTGGGGAATTGAGTCCATTGATGTTAAGAGATACTAAGGAATAGTGATTGTTATTTCCTGTTATTTTTGTTGTTATTGGTGGAATTATGTTTGTGTGGATATCTTCTTTTGGGTTTATTGAAAGAAGACTACTTTCTTGCTTTTTCTAGGGTGTAGTTTCCCTCCCTGTGTTGGTGTTTTCCATTTATTATCCTTTGTAGGGCTAGATTTGTAGAAAGATATTGTGTGAATTTGGTTTTGTCATGGAATATTTTGGTTTCTCCATCTATGGTAATTGAGAGTTTTGCTGGGTATAGTAGCCTGGGCTGGCATTTGGGTTCTCTCAGGGTCTGTATAACATCTGTCCAGGATGTTATACAGGCTTTCGTAGTCTCTGGTGAAAAGACTGGTGTAATTCTGATAGGTCCGCCTTTATATGTTACTTGACCTTTTCCCGTACTGCTTTTTTTTTTTTTAGATTTATTTTATTTATTATATGTAAGTACACTGTAGCTGTCTTCAGACACTCCAGAAGAGGGCACCAGATCTCGTTACGGATGGTTGTGAGCCACCATGTGGATGCTGGGATTTGAATTCATCACCTTTGGAAGAGCAGTGGGGTGCTCTTACCCGCTGAGCCATCTCACCAGCCCCCCCCCCCCCGTACTGCTTTTAAAATTCTTTGTTTTGTGCATTTGGTGTTTTGACTATTATATGACAGGAGGAATTTCTTTTCTGGTCCAATCTATTTGGAGTTCTGTAAGACTATTGTATGTTTATGGGCATCTCTTTCTTTAGGCTAGGAAAGTTTTCTTTTATAATTTTGTTGAGGATTTTTACTGGCCATTTAAGTTGGGAATCTTTGTTCTTTTCTATACCTATTATCCTTAGGTTTGGTCTTCTCATTGTGTCCTGGATTTCCTGGATGTTTTGGGTTAGGAGCTTTTTGCTTTTTGCATTTTCTTTGGCTGCCATATCAATGTTTTCTGTGGTATCTTCTGCTAATGAAATTCTCTCTTCTATCTCTTGTATTCTGTTGGTGATGCATCTATCACTCCTGAGCTCTTTCCTAGGTTTTCTATGTCCAGGGTTGTCTCTCTTTGTGACTTCTTTTCTTTTCTTTTCTTTTCTCTTCCCTTCCCTTTCCTTTCCTTTCCTTTCCTTTCCTTTCCTTTCCTTTCCTTCCCTTCCCTTCCCTTCCCTTCCCTTCCCTTCCCTTCCCTTCCCTTCCCTTTCCTTTCCTTTCCTTTCCTTTCCTTTCTTTTCTCTTTCTTTCTCTCTTTCTCTCTCTCTCTTTCTTTGTTTCTTTCTTTCTTTTTTTGAGTTTCTTTTTTTATTAGATATTTTCTTCATTTACATTTCAAATGCTATCCCCTTTCCTAGTTTCCTCTCCAAAAGTCCCCTATACCCTCCCCCTACTCACTCCTGCTTCCTGGCCCTGGCATTCCCCTGTACTGCGGCATATAATCTTCACAAGACCAAGGGTCTCTCCTCCCATTGATGGCCGCCTAGGCCATCCTCTGCTACATATGCAACTAGAGATATAAGCTAGGGGGCGGGTACTGGTTAGTTCATATTGTTGTTCCTCCTATAGGGTTGCAGACCCCTTTAGATCCTTGGGTACTTTCTCTAGCTCCTGCATTGGTGGCCCTGTGTTCAATCCAATAGATGACTGTGAGCATCCACTTTTGTATTTGCCAGGCACTGGCATAGCCTCACATGAGATAGCTATATCAGGGTCCTGTCAGCAAAATCTTGCTGGTATATGCAATAGTGTCTGGGTTTTCCTTTGTGATTTCTTTATTGTTTCTATTTCCATTTTTAGATCCTGAATGGTTTTGTTCAATTCATCTGTTTGATTGTGTTTTCCTGCATTTCTTTAAGGGATTTTCTTGTTTCCTCTTTAAGGGCTTCAAGCTGTTTACCTGTGTTCTCCTGTATTTCTTTAAGAGATTTATTTATGTCCTTCTTAAAGTCCTCTGTCATCATCATGAGATGTGATTTAAAATCAGAGTCTTGCTTTTCTGGTGTGTTGGATTTTCTAGGGCTCACTGTGGTGGGAGAACTGAATTCTGATGATGCTAAGAAGTTTTGGTTTCTGTTGCTTATGTCCTTTCCCTTGTTATCTCACCACCTGGTTATCTCTGGTGTTAGCTCGTCTTGCTGTCTCTGACTGTAACTTGTCCCTCCTGCAAGCCTGTGTGTCAGAACTCCTGGGAGACCAGTTCTCTCTGGGAGGAATTTGGATATGGACAGCTGTGGCACAGGGTCAGCTCTGGGGTGCAGACAGAAACTAGAAGGATCCTGTCCCCGGCTGTTCCTTGGTTCCTGTGTCCTGATGGCTCAAGGCAGGTCCCTCTTGGGCCAGGAATTTGAGCAGAAGTGGTGGTCTTACCTGTGCTCACAGGTGAGTCAGCACTCCTGGGAGACCAGCTCTCTCTAGGTGGTATTTGGATATAGAGTACTGTGACACAGGATCAGCTCCAGGTGCGGATGGAAACCCCAGTTATAGAGTTGATGTGTGAGTTTACAATTGTCTCATGAATGTGTCTTCCTTTGCATCTTTAAGTCCAAGTCAGAATTAGATAAGGAAAGTTCATACATAGTAATACTAGTTACCTTTTTAACCTGTAGGCTTGCCTCTCACATGGACCTAGAAATGTTAATATGTAGTATAAAGGCACAGTTGTGGTGTTATCAATCTGAAAATTCTGGGATGGGATACAAATGAACCCAGATCCCCTTTCTGGAAATGTATTTACTAGTGAGCGAAGGACTCGGGTGGCTGGCATGCAGCAGCATGTCCCCATGCGAGTGGGATGCTTGGAACAGAATACCAGAACCGTCATCAGTGACAGTGTGGCAGCCCATGTTTTACTGAACATCAGCTCTAGTGACTTCTGCTCTCCATTTAAAAAATCTTGTATCTGACATTTATGTTTGAAAAGTTCCATAATGGTACATTAAAGGTAGCAGCCTGCAGATGCCTGTAGATTGGGCTATTGGAATTTTAGGTCACAATTTATTATTATCTGGGTCTAGATACTACTTACAAATTTACAAGAAGCAAGCACATGGAGCCCAGACTGTTCACACTCATGGCAATTCTTCTGTACCAACCTGCTCAGCTGGTAAACGTTTCTAAAGACTTCCCCATGGCCCGTACTGTGTAAGGTGTTGTGGGCATTGAACACTGTGCTGAACATACTTTTCCTTCTACAAATCATAATTACTGTGCCGGCGCACACCTTTAATCCCAGCACTCGAGAGGCAGAGGCAGGCGGATTTCTGAGTTCGAGGCCAGCCTGGTGTACAGAGTGAGTTCCAGGACAGCCAGGGCTACACAGAGAAACCCTGACTCAAAAAACCAAAAAACCAAAAAAAAAAAAAATCATAATTACTTTGGAAGTTTAGATTTATATACAGAAAGCCATACTGCCTTTAGTGCTGAGTCCTGGAACATGGATGCTTGAGCAATTCAGTCTTTATTTGGGAAACTCTGGTTAGTCTCTCTCTCTCTCTCTTTCTCTCTCTCTCTCTGTCTCTCTCTCTCTCTCTCTTTCCCTCCCTCCCTCCTCCCTCTCTCTGGGTTTTCAAGACAAGGTTTCTCTGTGTAGTCCTGTCTGTCCTGGAACTCACTTCCATAGACCAGACTGGCCTCAAACTCAGAGAGATCTGTCTGCCTCTGCCTCCTGGTGCTGGGGTTAAAGGCTTGTACCACCACTGCCAGCTGGTTTCATTTTCTTTAACACATAAGACTACTTTACAAATCTTCTATGGAAAGGGTTAGTCTCCACTGATAACTTTAATACATTTTTTTTTTTAAAGATTTATTTTATTTATTATATGTAAGTACACTGTAGCTGTCTTCAGGCATCCCAGAAGAGGGCGCCAGATCTCATTAAGGATGGTTGTGAGCCACCATGTGGTTGCTGGGATTTGAACTTATCACCTTCGGAAGAGCAGTCGGGTGCTCTTACCCTCTGAGCCATCTCACCAGCCCACTTTAATACATTTAAATGCTATTATTCTCCCACCAAATAGGATAAACTCTCAAGATTTAAAATCATTTAAGCTTAATTACACTTACAAAAAGAGCTATTTGTAAGTGGTGACTGGAACAGACTGCAAAACAGGAGCCTGAGGTCTAACCATGGCTTCTAGGTGTGCTCTATCTAAGAAGTAAATGCATGGGGGCTAGAAAGATGTCTTAGTGGTTAAGAGCACTAACTTTTCTTCCAGAGGTCCTGAGTTCAATTACCAGCAACTGCATGGTGGCTCACAACCATCTGTAATGGGGTCTGATGCTCTCCTCTGGTGTGTCTGAAGACAGCTACAGTGTGCTCATATACATTAAATAAATAAATCTTTTCTTAAAAAAGAAGTAAATGCATTTTTGATGCAGACATGTTGAGTAGCCCAAAATGTAGAAATTGTTTAGTCAGCCTTATCCCAGTCTCCTCTGCTATAAGTGTGATGTTTTTAGATGAGATTATATAAATATGCAATTTAATATTCTTTTCACCTAAAAGTATAAAATAAGCATTTCTATATTCCATTAAATATTCTTTTAAGATACAATTTTTCTTTGGTTTTTCTTTTCTTTCTTTTTTTTTCCCTTGTTCCAGTCAGCCCCGCTCGTTCTGGCCATACCCGTTCGGCCCCACTTGCTCTAGACAGCCTCGCTCGCTCCGGTTGGTCTCTCCGGTCCAAGGATTCATTTCTTATTATTCTTCATAAGTACACTGTAGCTGACTTCAGATGCACCAGAGGAGGGCGTCAGATCTTGTTACGGGTAGTTGTAAGCCACCATGTGGTTGCTGGGATTTGAACTCATCACCTTCGGAAGAGCAGTCGGGTGCTCTAACCCGCTAAGCCATCTCACCAGCCCAAGATATAATTTTTTTTGTTTGTTTGTTTTTCGAGACAGGGTTTCTCCGTGTAGCCTTGGCTGTCCTGGAACTCACTCTGTAGACCAGGCTGGCCTCGAACTCAGAGATCCGCCTGCCTCTGCCTCCCGAGTGCTGGGACTAAAGGCATGCGCCACCACACCCGGCCCAAGATACAATTTTTAATGGTACTGTTTTAGCACACAGGCATGTGAAACTGTATTAAATGGCCCTCCACTGGACTGTGTCTAGTTTTTGTTGTGAACAGAACTCTAGTTAATACCCTTGTACTTACATCTTTGTTCACATATCTATTTTTACAGGACACATTTGTAGGAAAGGAATTGAATGTTTGTTTTTTTGTTTGTTTGTTTGTTTTTAAATATTTATTTTATTTATTATATGTAAGTACACTGTAGCTGTCTTCAGGCATTCCAGAAGAGGGCGCCAGATCTCATTAAGGATGGTTGTGAGCCACCATGTGGTTGCTGGGATTTGAACTTATCACCTTCGGAAGAGCAGTCGGGTGCTCTTACCCACCGAGCCATCTCACCAGCCCTGAATGTTTGTTTTTATAACTTTAAAAACATAGAACTAAATTCAATAACGTTGTTTGAGAACTAATATTTTCCAATTATATATGAGTACATATAGAATCAAAAGCCCCAATGAAGCAAACACATTCATCAAGTAGGGAATCTAATGGCCAAAACTGTGTTTATATTTCCAGGCATTTTCAGATGAATTAGACAAGAGGAATAATGGAGATTCTAGTGACAAAAATCCCAAGGATGAAGACACACAAGGTTCAGTAAAGCTTTTAAGTTGACCAGTGATTTCTTTCTTTCTTTCTTTCTTTCTTTCTTTCTTTCTTTCTTTCTTTCTTAAAGATTTATTTATTATATGTAAGTATATGTAAGTACACAGACACTCCAGAAGAGGGCATCAGATTTTGTTACGGATGGTTGTGAGCCACCACGTGGTTGCTGGGATTTGAACTTGGGACCTTCAGAAGAGCAGTCAGTGCTCTTAAGCACTGAGCCATCTCGCCAGCCCAACCTGTGATTTCTTGTTACTAAGTAGCTGTTCACTGACAGGTAAAGGATGATGGTGATAATTTTTCTGATGAGTCAAACTATGGAACACGTTAACTTATATTCCATACATGTGAGTATAAAAGACACTGGCCTGGTCATAGGACTTGGATCAAAAGAGAAGGTGGGTTAGAGTATGTAATCTATACAGTGGGGTACTTAAATTGTCAATGAGACTACCACCTCCAATGGATAATGTGATACACATTTTCCAAGAGACACCGTAAGAGACAGTACAAAGCAATAATTCTCTGTCAGATGGTTTGCTGTTTTTGAGGTTCTCTTGTTTGGAGTTCACTGAAATTATCTTTTGAAGTGAGGTTTTGCTATGTTGCTCAGGATGGCCCCACACTCCAACTAAGCTCACGAGAGCCTTTTGTTTAGGCCCAGGGCCAGGCCAGAGTCAACGAAAACCAGCCCAGAGATAGGGTGGCCTGAGACCCAAATCAAATTACTCTTGCTTCTGCTGACTTGGTGACTGATTCTGCTTTTTTGGGGGGGGGCAGGTATCTATGGGAGCCTTTCCAGTCCTACTTTAGGAATGCATGAAATGAATATTGGCCCAATCCTCTTCCAAGTGGCCACTGGGAACATCATCAAAGAAGTGGCAGATGTGATTGTCAATTCAACAACAAAAACATTTGATCTCAAATCAGGTATTTCCCTAAGATGGATTCAGTGTCACGTTGTGAATCAGTGTGCAGATGCTGTAAAGAAGTGTTTCTATAGCCAAATGGTTTTCTTGGCCTGGGGTTGCTCATGTTAATTAATAGCTTTAAAGCTATTTCACGAGCTTTCTTTTTTTCTTTCTTTCTTTCTTTCTTTCTTTCTTTCTTTCTTTCTTTCTTTCTTTCTTTCTTTCTTTCTTCCTTCCTTCCTTCCTTCCTTCCTTCCTTCCTTCCTTTCTTTTTCCTTTTTCCTTTTTCCTTTTTCCTTTTCTTTTTCATGCCAGGCTTTTCTGGAACTTGCTCTGTAGACCAGCTCTGTCGGCCTACCTCTGCTTCTTGAGTGCTAGAGTTAAAAACCTGCATTCATTCCTGAAAATGGCAATATATTTGAAACTTTCTTCTTTATCATCAATGCCAGGTGTGGGATTGCTCTATGATGGGATATGTTGAAATATCCCATTGGCTCTCTTTCCAATCAAGTTACCATCTTGATTTTCTCACGTAGGGGTCTCCAAAGCAATTTTGGAAGGTGCAGGACAAAATGTGGAGCAAGAATGTTCTCTCTTGGGTAAGGAGCAATGCTACTTCTAGGTGCCAGGCTGTGAAGGGGAAGATTGCTTATCTGTGGCTGTGAGGAAACCCAGGAAGGTCTTGGGGCTGGGAAGACAATGTATTAATCTTAAGATCATATATTTTATTAAAGAATGAATTAAAAGCATAAAGTCATCTCACAGTTAAGAGAAATTAAGCCACAGAATTTCACTACACATAGCAGCACCTCAAGAGCTTTTCATTCATAAAATGTCTCCTCTCCAGATCAAACATCTTGCTTGTTCAAAGAGTAGGTTTGACATCCAATTCTGAATCCTTTTTGTGTTTCTCAGCTAAACAGGGTAACCATGAGTATATAGTCACTGGAGGTGGATTATTGAAATGTAAGAATATTATTCATGTTGTTGGTGGGAATGATGTCAAGAGATCAGTTTCCTGTGTTTTGGAAGAATGTGAACAACGGAATTACTCATCCATTTGCCTACCAGCTATTGGCACAGGTTCGTAGCCATGGGCTCTTCAGGCTCAGACCCAGTGTGTCCACTTCCCCACAGGCTTGGCCCTTAGGTCCTCACTGAGTCTGTGTGATGGTGTGATAACAGTGACATCTTGCTGAGAGTGGCATCACTTCTCTTCCCTGTCCCTTCCCCCACCCTCCCCCCCCCAAGGCAGCGGCTAGGGAGAAGTGTTGGTGATTGGGGGATAGCAGAAGAGCGGGGTGATTTATAGGCTCAATACTACTGTTGGAACAAAACTCAAACTTTATCTGGGGCTGGCAAGAATGCCCAAAAAGAAATTTTGACCTCTTTTAACTCTTAACTGTATATATGTATAGACAGACAGACAGATATACATTTGATAATTAATTGCTACTGGCAGCAGGAGGTAATTAAATAAAGGACTAATTATTAGAGAAACCCTTTAACAATTAACAGCCTCGCTGGCCAGGTGAGAAGGAGGCTTGGTGAAATTAACTTTTTGTAAACCAGAAAAAGAAAGTCATGCTTATAGAAAGAAAAAAACTTTTACACAAGCAAACACACACACACACACACACACACACACACACACACACACACACTCATAAATACATCTATGTAGGGCCCAGCTGCTGTCTCACTCATCCACTCCACAAGTATTTTTGTACACCTACACATAGACAAACATACATTTTGTGTATGGATGGATAGGAGAGAGCCCCCCAAGCCAATGACTTTATTTCTTTTCTCCAGTCTTTTTATACTTTCTTAGACAAAAGTTCTTCAGAAAACACCTCATAGATAAAATGTTACACAAAAGGGGAGTTATGAAAGGATGTTGATATTAAGTTCAAAGCAGTGTTTCATTCTATCAGCTCAATATAAATTCAAAGCAACAGTTTCACATGGCCTTGCTTTATCGTGGCTTTATCCTTGGACCTGATCTAGAATAAATGTTTTTCCTTGATCACCAATTTGTCTCAAGCCTATTTCTCTTTTTAGTCTAACTGTGAAAGCTCATTGTATTCCTTACTATGCAATCTTTACTATTTTATGAGGAATGGATACATTCTATTCTTGATTCTAACTTTATTTCATCTTTCTAGCTAAACAACTAAAACTGTCTTCTAAAAGTTTCTTCCTAAGAGTATTTGAATCAAATTAGGAATTCTATAAAATTATTTATTTACCTAAATAGCATTAATTCATGAAAGTTCATCTTTATGTTAATCTGCAGAAAGTCTGCTCAATAGGGTGGGCTAATGCCCAGGGTTTATTATATTAATTTAATAATGATAGGGAAGGCATATCAGCTGCAGGATGCCACCCTGAGATGAAATCTCTTGGGACCTTGACTCTCAGAGTTCACCCATCTTAGGCAATGCAAAAAGGCAGATCACCTCCAGGAAGGCCACTTGCCAGCATTAGTCTTTCCTGAGTGGATCTTGGCAATCCCTCACTGAGGAACAGACACTTCCTTCACTCCAAGGTCTCCCAACCTACTAGGGAATGAGCAAAGCCTGTTTGTTCCTCATGTTGTGTTTTACCCCCAACCATAAAAGTATTTTCATTACTACTTCATAATTTGTGAGTTTGCTACTGTTAGGAATTGTAACAAAACTGGTCCAGACCCACATGCTGAGGTCTTCAAGCTTAGTCAAACGTGTCTACTGTCATTTTTCCACCAGAGGGATGGCCACCATCAACATGAATAATCCAAATGTGCTCTCAAGCCAGCTTGCCTTGGGGACTCTTAGATTGCCTGTCATGTGACTTTGCCAGCGGCCGTTCACTTTGGGCCACACCCATGTTTAGGAAGGGATTTTTCATAATCTTTCCTGGCTGATGGCTTCCAGGGCTTGAGAAACAAGATCTGAAACAAGCTGAAGACAGGAGTGATCTACTCGTAGATCAGCTGTGAATCCTTCTGGGCAGCTAAAACTGGACTGAGTATAGGGAAGGAAGACATCCTGGAGGCTCAGGATAACTAATATGCCCAGAATTATAGATCATAAGAAGTAGTTTACAGGCCAGGCGTGGTGGCACACGCCTCTAATCCCAGCACTCCGGAGGCAGAGGCAGGCGGATTTCTGAGTTCGAGGCCAGCCTGGTCTTCAGAGTGAGTTCTAGGACAGCCAGAGCTACACAGAGAAACCCTGTCTCGAAAAAACAAACAAACAAACAAACAAACAAACAGAAGTAGCTTACAGTTTTGGGTGCCTTAGAAAAATCAGATCCCCAGGGATGGCTGGAAGAATACAGATACATGCATAAAGTCAAGCAGAGGCAGGGGTAAATTGTCCCTCTAAGGACCGTGTTGTTCCAGATGTACTAGCTCTTTGTTTTCCTTTTATGAGCTTTTGAGGACACTAGTAAATCAAGGCGGGGGGGGGGGGGTGTCACCTGGGCTCTGTAATGGAAAGAGAGTGACACTGTCCAGCTGAAGAGGACAGATGTGAATGTCCCAAACAACAAGTTGTCCTTTAAGGTCTTTTGCTGAGGTATTGGCTTATAAACAGCATGGAACAAAAACCTCCTCCCACTGTGCATAGGACTTCAAAACTATTTGCTGGCATAATATTAGCAGTCTACATTGATTATAGTGGGAACAGACATTTTTATTTCCTGTGACAACTAGAATTCCTTGTTTATGTTGCAGCTTTTTTTTTTTTTTTTTTTTGCAGGTGGATCTTAACCTTGACTTTTTAAAAATGTGCTTTTTTTTTTTTTTTTGAAGGAAATGCTCAACAGGATCCAAACATAGTAGCGAAAGCGATAATAGATGCCATTGAAGAATTTGTCCAGAAAAAATCAGTGCAGGCTGTGAAGAGAGTTAAAGTTGTTATCTTCCAGCCCCATATTCTGCAATTTTTTTATGACAACATGAAAGAAAGAGAAGGCTCTCCAGCTCCTCCCAAGCAGTCAGTGATGTCTAAGATTGCCTGTGAGTTGTTAGCTTTTATGAAATACATATTTCTAACCTTGATGTTGAAGGGAGTGAAAGAAACATTAATTTCCATTTTCTCTTCAGCCTTTCTTGGCTTTTCCAAGCAAGCTTCCCCCCAAAAGAACACCCTGGTTTTGGAAAAGAAAATAGAGCACACAGTTTTCCAGGTATGTGGTTCAGGGGTAGACAGTGTGAACAAAGCAATCTCCTGGCTGAAGGAACTGATTAACGAAGAGCAGCTTTCCTTCACCATTGACGATGAGTGTGTCAGAGACTTTGACATGGAGGAGTACAAGAAACTGAATGAGATTCAGAAGGGACTGAACATCATCATTGAGCTGAACCAGAAGAAACCTTCGATTCAAGTTTCAGGAATTAGCAGAGACGTGATAAAAGCTAGAGATGAGATTGACAGCATGATCAAGAGCATTCGATTGGCTAAAGAAAAGGAAAACCAGGCAGACTACGTCTCTGCATTTGTGGAATGGCAGTATATTGATAACAACATCACACAGTGTTTTGACAAAATAGCCAACATGCAGTTGGAGGATGCATGGAAGGCCAAGCAGAAGAACACGCTTGTCAAAATTCACAATCAGGATTTCACAGTAGACTTGAGCACAAACACAGCCACGGCTCCCCAAGGCCAGACTTTCACTGTTCAGCGCCTCCTCAAAGCTGAAGGTAAGTTAACCACCACCAGAGCAAGTCAGCCTGACTTTACTCAGACTCTGAACACTATGGTAGAAACACAGCAGTTTTTATTTTCTTTTTGAGACAGTGTTTCACGATGTAGCCATGACTGATCTGGAGCTCTGTGTAGTGCAGGCTGGCCTCATATTCACAGAGATCTGCCTGCTTCTGCCTCCCATGTGCTGGGATTAAAGGCTTTCGCCACCATGCCCTGCCACATTAAAATTTCAAGTAGATACAATTCAAATAACCCTAGTAAAATACTTTCAAAATCTTGGCCTCTGTGTTTCCAGAGCATACATACATACACTATGGCCAGAAAAGTATAGCATGGAAAAAGTCAAGAACAACCATGGATGGGAACGACAGCCAACCTCGCACCTGCTCCCAGCTCTGCAGCTTATAAACTTTCTGGAGCCAGTTCTTCTGGGGGAAATGATGGCTGCCCTAGTCAGAAGTAGCAAAAAAGAATAGTTTTAGGAAGAAAGTGGCCTAAGGTTCTCAAGAACACAAAAGCCAAGAAGAGGGCAGATTTGTTAGCATTTACTCCCAAGTTCTCTTTTCTTTCCTGAGCAAAAGGTTCTTGGATACCAGTCAGGAAGCAGTCTACAGATTCCCTGTCTTCTGTAGGCAGTCATTCCTGCCTTCAAACCATAGAAGCCCTTCTTGGCTTCCCATATCTTCTGTAGGATCAATATGAATGAACCCCTTAGATTCTGAGCAGCTCTGGAGGCATGACACACCACGTGTGGTATTATTCTGCAGCCTGTCCTAGACAAACCCTACCACCCACCCATCCTCCTTTCTCTTAAGAATGCAGTGAGACAAATGAGGAGCTACATGCAGACTACCCTCTGGTGGTAATGAGGTGTGCCGGTTGAAATCTATGCATATGCAAAACTACAGAGACTGCCCAAAACAAGTTAGGTCATTAATTTGTTAAATTAATCAGGAGAGGTTGAGCAACGAATGAGGGTAAGTTAGATTGTGTCATCTGTTCTCACACCTTAGCATAATCAAAATAGAAGGTGTAGACACAGAGGCTGAAACCCTAGGAAACCTTAACTTGACATATCAGAGTCTTCTGGAGGAGGGTGCTGAGAAATGGGTCCAGGTCTAATATGTATCATCTACCACTGATCTACCTCCTCCTTTGAAGAATCTTTCTAGTTTATCCTGATACAAATAGTCCATGGTCGACACTTTTAACAAACATCCTTTTAGAAAGATAAGGAATTTCTTGAGTACATGGAATTATGAGATTGCAACCCAAGAGTGAGGCAGGGTTTTTCAAAGCATACTGGAAATCTACATGTCTACTTTGCAGCTGAAATCCCTGCCAACTGGAGTGACATGAAGCAGAACAAATTGCTTGTGGTGAATCTGCAAACCAGTGATCCCGAATACAACAGGGTGGCAAGCGCCTTCCGTCTGACCTGCCCAAACTTTTTCATAGAGAAGGTGAGTTGGCTATTGACAAGGAGTTCCCTTTATTTACATTTCAAATGTTATCCCCTTTCCCAGTCCCCACACCCCCAGAAATCCACTATCCCATCCTCCCTCCCCCTGCTTCTATGAGGGTGTTCCTCCACCCACCCACTCACCCCCACCTCCCCGCCTTCGATTCTCTTACACTGGAATTGAGCCTTCATAGGACCAAGGATCTCTCCTCCTATTGATGCATGACAAGGCCATCCTCTGCTACATATGCAGCTGGAGCCATGTGTACTCCTTTGTTGATGGCTTAGTCCCTGGGAGCTCTGGAAGGTCTGGTTGGTTGATATTGTTGTTCTTCCTATGGGGTTGCAAACCCTTTCACTCCTTCAATCCTTTCTCTAACTACTCTACTGGGGACCCTGCACTCAGTCCAATGGTTGGCTGCGAGCATCCACCTCTGTATTTGTAAGGCTCTGGCAGGGCCTCTCAGGAGACAGCCATATCAGGCTCCTGTCAGCATGCACTTCTTGGCATCCACACTAGTGTCTAGGTTTGGTGACTGTATATGGGATGGATCCCCAGGTGGGACAGTCCCTGGATGGCCTTTCCTTCAGTCTCTGCTCTACACTTTGTCTCCATATTTGCTCCTATGAGTATTTTGTTATGGTCAATTTTGGAGAAGGTACCATGAGGTGCTGAGAAGAAGGTATATTCTTTTATTTTAGGATGAAATGTTCTATAAATAGCTGCTAGATCCATTTGGTTCATAACTTCTGTTAGTTTCACTGTGTCTCTGTTTAGGTTGTGTTTCAATGATCTGTCCATTGCTGAGAGTGGGGTGTTGAAATCTCCCACTATTATTGTGTGGGGTGCGATGTGTGTTTTGAGCTTTAGTAAAGTTTCCTTTATAAATGTGGGTGCTGACAAGGAGTTTCCTAATTGGGATTGTGATTCTGTAGGAGCTCACTCACATAATTGGTCTGTAGAGGTGGCAGAGGGGTCAAGATCTTGTATTGCTCTCACAGAGGGCTCTACATTCCAGGTATGGTTTCTAGATCCATGGCAGGTAGCTTACCACAGCCTGACAGTGCAGCCAACACTCTGACATTATGCTTTTCCTAGAGCTCAGTGGCAATATATTTTTGTTTTAGTTATTCTTCTTCTAGCCTCTGTGAGCACCTTTACTTAAATGTGCCAACCCCAAATATATATAAAATTAAAAATAAACCACTTTCACTTTATATCATATTTTTATTACATAGAATCAATCAAGTTTGTGTGACTTGTTCTCTCCTTCCATCTTTACATGGGTTCTGGCGGTTAGATTCAGGTTACCAGTCTTGCAGGGAAGGTGTTTTTACTTTCAGAGTCATTTCCCCACCTTCAGTTTTTTGAAGGACATTTTTGCTGGGTATAGAATTCTGAATTGATGGTTATTTTCTTTTAGGCATTTTGAAGAAATGATTCCACTATCCTTGGACTTCATTGTTTCATTTTGTATCTCTCTTCTCCCTGGAATCCTGTCTCATCAAATCCTCGTCTTCCTTTACCTCTCCTGCATCTTCTGGTAGCTATTGGTGAGAGAGTACATTTGATTGATAGGATGGCCAAGAGCTAATGGCTGACAATACATCTACTAAGAAAAAAGTTTAAGATTTATTTTCTTCCTTTCCTTCCTCCTGCCCTTTCTTTTTTCCATGGTGCTGGAAATTGAACCTAAGGTCTCATATACACTAAGCATTCATCCTTCCACTGAAATATACCACCACGTCTGAAATAATTATGTGCTGTTTTTAAGAAACTGCTCTTTTAAAATTCTAAATTAAAAAACTGGGAATTTCAAAACAAAAAATTTGAAAGTTTGAAAAATTGAGTTAAATGACAAAATTTAAGATGAATGAATATAAAATTGATTTTTTTTCAACACAGTTGAAGCTGAGAAACAGTTGGGTAAATAATAAAAAGGAGACATGATGTATAAATACTAAATCATGTGCCAGGCGGTGGTGGCGCACGCCTTTAATCCCAGCACTTGGGAGGCAGAGGCAGGCAAATTTTTGAGTTCAGTGCCAATCTGGTCTACAAAGTGAGTTCCAGGACAGCCAGGGCTACACAGAGAAACCCTGTCTCGAAAAACAAAACAAACAAACAAACAAACAAACAAAAACAACAAAAAACCCAAAACCAAACCAACCCAAAACAAAACAAAACACCCAACAACAACAAAATCATATTAAAATGTGTGGAAATTGGGGCTGGAGAGATGGCTCAGCGGTTGAGAGCACTGACTGCTCTTCCGGAGGTCCTGAATTCAAATCCCAGCAACCACATGGTGGCTCACAACCACCTATAATGAGATCTGACGCCCTCTTCTGGTGTGTCTGAGGACAGCTGCAGTGTACTTACAAATAATAATAAATAAATCTTTTTTAAAAACTGTGTGGAAATGTTGAGACTTTGAGCTGGAGAGTTGGTTGTGCCTTTTTTATGTCTCAGGTTTCTGATGTTATGAGACAGGGTCTTACCATGTTGTTCCAGAATGGCCTCTAAGTCATATCTTTATCCTTTAATCCTCCAAGTACTGGGATTAGCACTCAGAGTGTGCCACCACACCCATATTGCAGGAAAAATTATATATATCTCAGTTGGCAAATTGCTTGCCATGTGACCATGAGGGTCTGACTTCAATCCCTAGACTCTGTGTAAAACACCCAAGTGTGTTAGTCCATCCTTGTAATCACAGAGCTTCATGGAGTACAAAGGTGGATTCCTGGGGCTCACTGGCCAACCTACCTAACTGGATGAGCTGCCAGTCAGTAAGAGCCTTGCCCATGTGTGGGGTGTGTGGCTGGCACTTGTGTGGAAGTGAGAGCCATAACTTTGTGGAGTCAGTTCTTCACTTCCAACTTTAGGGATCAAACTCATGTCACCATACATGTTACTAAGCTGTCTTATCAGTCCCAAAAGATTTCTGAACATAGGACACTCACTTGGCACTGAATTTGCAACTGAGTGTCATTTGTGTTTATGAAAGTCAATGATGCTGTTTTATTTGCTATCACTGGCAAGGGCTCTTGGCACACTTTTCTTTTTTAACTTACAGATTGAAAGGATTCAGAATCTGGCTCTTTGGAGAAGGTACCAGGCATACAAAAAAATTATGGATGAAAAGAATGGCAATGTAAGAAATGAGAAGCATCTCTTCCACGGGACGGAGGCCAGCTCTCTGTCACAGGTCAACAGTAATGGATTTAACCGCAGCTATGCTGGGAAGAACGGTAAGTGTCGGGGTCTGGAAATTGCCGCTCAGACATCTATCTCCGTCCAATAGAGGATGGTCTACTGAACACCACATCCCAAGTCGGGGCCACAGGTCGGACTTGGGAGCTGACTACGGCATTGAATCAAGGTCCTATAGGGCTTTAAAAGCCTGAGATCTACAAAACATCTGTGCCAAGATATTGTACCAATCAGGATTTAGGGATAGAGCACTTCCTTAGGAACATGTCTGTTGTACATTTCTCCTGCTCCTATTGGTTGGGGTATTCAACTATGGCGGGGGACTTGTCTTGTTTAACATTCGTTAAACTTGCCAACCAGGATGTCAATTACCCACATACATGTCTCTTTCTGCCAAGTAGGATGTCAGTTCCCAGAGAGGTCTTGGGAACTTAAACTTTACTGACCACCACTTAAAATGGAAGTCTTATTCCATATAGTTGGGGTCCATCCCAGGGTCAGCTTATAAAGGCAAATACCATAAAAGCTCATACACAGGTGCAGGAAGTACTGCTGGGTGGTTGGTTCGGGTCCAAGCTTGCTGCGAGTAACTATATGAAACAGTTCTACTGCCTTCTATCGTGATTGGTTTCCAAGGGCACAGAGCATAACAGAATGCTTAGCCAACTTGGGCATGAGAAAGTTTCCTAGTAACAGCAGAAACATATGAGGAAGTTTCTTAATAATATTATTAACAGCACAAAATGTGGGCTAGCCAGGTAACAGTTACCTAGGCATCACCAGTAAAAACACATATAATCAGCTGCCCCTAAATGGGATGCTGGCTGGGAGAACCCACCCTGGGCAACATGTGAGATCACTGTGCTCCCTTACAACATTGTCAGCCAAACTGGAGCTAATTTTAATAGTAAAACTAACAGATTTCACCCCAAGGGCTTGATTGCCCCTTAGAGGAGGAAAATTTAATTTTTAAAAGAAAAAAAAAAGGAACCCAAACAAAATATTTAAACTGATCATCCCTTTTACATGAGTTGACACATTGGGCTAACATGTTGGTTTATATGCTACACTGAATTTCTTTAACACAGTTTTCTCTTTACAGCTACTGCCTACGGGAAAGGAACCTATTTTGCTGTAAATGCTTTGTATTCTTCCAGTGACGTATATTCCAGACCAGACACCGATGGGAGAAAGTATATGTATTATGTGCGGGTTCTCACTGGAAACTACACAATCGGAAACCCGTCACTGATTGTGCCGCCCTCGAGGGACCCTCGAAATGCTACTGACTTGTATGACACCGTCACAGATAATAATAAAAGTCCAAGTATATTTGTAGTGTTTTATGACAACCAAGCATACCCTGAGTATCTTATCACATTTAGGCGGTAACACTTTGGGGTGCCTTCTGAAAGACATCGGTGTTCATGCATCTGCTGTACGACAAGTTTTAGCTGTTTTCCTTCTTAAGCTTTCTCTAAGAGCACAAGGTCTTTCTTGGCCACGGGCGTGTTTCCTCCACAGTGAAACATGAATTTACTTGAGAGCTAATCGCTTGAGAATTTAAAACAGGTAACAGCTGTAATTGCGTTCACAAAGATGAACCTCGAATCTGTGGAAAAGAACAGACTTTTATGTTCTGGAAGGACACCTTCAGAAAGCCCCACAATCCCAGCTACCACCAGTGGAATCGTGTCAGCGCGCCGCTGTGCCGTGGGACACAGTACCACTGAGCCAACGAGGCTGCTGTCTTCCTTGCTGCCAACTGAACAGATTCCAAGACAGAGAACTTCACTCTTCAGAGAACTTCGTTCTTCGCTAACAGCTGTGTCGTGGGGGTTGGACAGCTCCAGCCAGGGTTATGTACAAACTGGCTGCTGGCATGTGGCCCTGAGTCAAGAAGAGGCACAGCTCAATCCCTGGCCCCAACTGCCAGTGGGCCCTTCTAATGTTGACACCGATGTTCAGGCTACGTAGGGAAGAAATGGGATGGTCCCTGCTACCTCTCCAGTGGAAACCCTTCTACTGTGTGAAAACGAGTGAACTCTAAGGGTATTGGCTAGCATCTTTCCTGTGGCAGGCCAGCTTGTGATAACTTGAAAGCTTTATGTAAAAGTCATTTTGCTAACTTACTAACAGTATCTACTGGATGCGAATTATTTCTTGTGACAGAGATTATCCAGGACCTCACAGAAGCCAGGCAAACACAACGGAACTATATTCCAAGCCCCCTTCTTGTTTGGAGGCAGGACCCCACTAAGTTTGCTCTGGCAGGCCTTGAACTCGTTATCTTGATGTTTTATCTACTTATTTGGGGGGTGCTTTTTAATTTCCTCCTGTACATTTCAGACTCAACGCCATTTATTGAGTGCCTGGACCTTTATCAGGTAGAATAAGAGGTGTGTTCACATACATGATTTTGTTCCCATCAACAGTGCATTGTAAGAATTATTCCATTATTTCAAGGCTTAGGAACGTGCTCAGAGTACAAGAAATTTTCTTGCCTGAGGTCACCGAGGCAGGGACCGAAGAGGCTGCCAGCTGAGTCTGGCTCAGCTGAGTCTTGGTGTTGAGCCCTCTCACTGTACCCACCATAGAGCACGGCCTTGAGATAAGTGTGTGCTGCTTCACAAGTTATCTCAGATGGTCTGTGGGCAAACCCAGATTTCCTTGGCTTTTCTCCTTCTGGCATTGGTGTCCACCCTACCCCTTATTAGGTGTTTTCTAGGCCCTGGAGCTAGTGCTGTGTAATAGCTTGGGTGATGAGGAAGGATTTAGGTGCTGGTTCCCACCATAGGCATCAACCAGGCATTCAAGCAGAGAGAGGGGTCCCCATTGCTGTCCTATTGACACGGAGGCCTTGAGACCTTGGCTGCTATGTCTAGGTGGACTGTGGCTTGGGAGGTGGTTTCCCCAGCACTGGCACTGAGGATGACCTGAAGAGATGGAATGAAGGGAGAGGCTTGTTCCCATTTGCATTTGTTCTCCAGTGATTTGTTTAACTCAGGACAAGGCTGAATAACACTAGGATGTTACACTGAAGAATGACTAGCCAACAAATGTTACAGTCACTTTCATTCAAAGTTAAATATGTCATTGTCATTTTCTTCACTTCCTAGTGAAGTTACATAATTACATAATAAATGTCTCTTGGTGGAATCACTTTTCTGCTGAAGGGCAAACATAGGAGCAGCTCAATGACAAACAGTGGCCACTGCTGATAGAAAGTCACAACCAAATAGGACAGCACCAAGGGGCCCTTAAGGTGCTAACATTCAGTTGGAAATTACTGGAAGGGCACAATGCAGGTAAGGTTTAGAAAGACTCTCCAGTGAGCAGCGAGCCTGGAGCCGGTGACAGGTCTTGAGAGCTCACTGTAAGCCACACAATCCTATGTTCCTTGGTTACCTGAGGGACACTCCGTGCCATCTAGAGTCTGCTTTCAGCAAGCACTTCAAAGATGCCAACAGCCATGACACCCAGGGCAGCCACACCAGGACTTTTGGGCTAAGGTACTTTTGTCTTTGTAGCCCCTTAGTGCATAGATAGCATTAAAACCTAATCTCAGGTTCTGTTCCCAGAGACTCAGCCCTGTGGTTCTTTGACTCAGACCATGGCTCAGGGTCTCTGCCACCCTCCACCTGTTGTCTACTGTGGTGGGCGTGGCTCTGATGCTGCAGCAGGCTCCGGGTGCCTGGAGCTCAGGAGGAATTTAAGAAGCTTTTATTCATGTGCATGTCATAGGAGATGAATTCATCCTCTTCTACCATGCAAGAAGAGCCTGATGCTTTGTCAATAGTTAACCAGCTATGGAATTTAGCAGCAGATCCGTTAAATAGAAGAGCCACCATCCGGGTTCAGGGATGTTTGCCTGGCCTTATTTTATTTATGGACCATCCAAACCCACCCCCAGCCCCACCCCACCCCCGTCGTTCACTCAGCTTTGCGTGCACTCTGATACTTGGCTGAATGTCATGAGAACAGAGAAAAAGATGAAGGGAGAACTGGAGGTGATGCTGAGAACGTCATCCAGAAGACAGTAACTCCAGGAGAAACAAAACTTCTGGCCTCAGAAATCTGACATTCTTCAGTCCTCCAGTATGGCTGATGGTGATGGTTTTAATGAAACGATTTCACGTAGAAGGAAAGCTCAGCTTTTTTTCTGGGAACTACAAACAAACGTGTCAAAAGAGTAGTTGTGCACATAGGTCTCGAAGATATGTTTTGGCTTTATTAAAAATTAAATGTGTTATTAGCTTTACTTTTCAAATGGCTGTTCAAAGATATGTGGTGCAAATCTGTTCAGGCTTTTTGCAAATGTCCGTCTGAACATAGAAGTACCTAAAAAGAAAATTTATAGGGGGTGAAGGAAACAATGGGCTTCTACCCCAGCCCGGCTCTTAAGTGGCTTTGCACCTCCCAGCCCAGCTCTTAAGTGGCTTTGCACCTCTCCAGAGGACCCCGATCCATAACTGTACTTCACAGGTATATAGACTTACTGGTCTAACTCCTACACTGCAGTGGAACCCTTCCTAATAAAACTCAAACATTCAAAAAAGAAAAAGTTATGAAGAGTCGTCACCCCAGTTCCCTGGGCTTTGGGACTGAAGGGGGTTATTATAGGTTGTCTTTCTAGGGAATGTAGAAATGGTCATAATTGGAACAGGGAGGAAATAGCTAGGATTGACTGCATAGCCATAATCTCATTTGGTAGAAATCTTTTTAATTGTTAATAGGTTGAAGTCATAATTTCTTATATTGGAACAGAATATGTTTTGATGCAAAATCAAGGTTTTCATTGGTTTAAGTTTCTTCTATTGATACAAAAATTTTAAAAGTACAGGGCTTAGACCCAGTCCTTTTATAACTGTTACTATAAACTGATCCAAGATGTTAAGCCTGTGAGTTAAGGGCAAAACAGCAAATTCATGGCTCTGAGTTTATTGTTAGGGTGCTTTCAGATATTAATTAGAAATAACTGAGGGTAGTTAACAGAGAACAGTCCAGATTACTTTACATATATAGATTGGTTTTCAAAAACGTCAGAAATTGCTGGGTGGTGGTGGTGGTGGTGGAGCACACCTTTAATCCCAGCACTTGGGAGGCAGAGGCAGGCAGATTTCTGAGTTTGAGGCCAGCCTGGTCTACAGGGTAAGTTCCAAGACAGCCAGGGCTACCCAGAGAAACCCTGTCTTGAAAAACCAATAAGTAAGTAAGTAAGTAAGTAAGTAAGTAAGTAAGTAAATAAATAAACTATAGCCCCTCTCCTTTTTTAGTGAGGGTCCAGGTCAGTGGGTATATCGGACTGATATTTGTGTGTCTAGGTGTTCTAGGACTCTCAGAGAACTCTAGGCAACTATAATGGCAGTTTTTGAAATATATTGTAAAATAATAAAAGATAACAATGAAAAAAAAAAAACCCAAAACCAAACCTAAACTCGGGGACAGGAGAAATGGCTTAGTGTAGAGGGCTCTTGTAGAGGGCCGGCACTTGGTTCTTATCTCCCACATGGTAGTTTATGGCCACCTGTAACTATAGATCCAGGGAGCCAAAGACCCCTTTCTGACCTCTGAGGGAACTGCACACATAAATTCATGCAGGCAAACATTCTCACACATTAAGTAAAAATAAATATATATATTTTAAAATCCAGGCTATACAACTATACTGCTACATTCATGGATGTATTAAAACAAAAACAAAAAAACCGAAAACATTATTATGGAGTCTTGAAAGTACAATGGGCCTTGACCACCATGCCTACTGAACACTAAGCAGGTATGTCAGCTCTGCTGACTTGACCCTCAGTACTGGATGCTACTAAGCATGTGTCTGAGCTCTGCTGGCTCATGTAGAGCCAGAGTACTTACCAGTTGATTCCTGACTCAGATGTGGTCCTTGGAGACGCAGGGTGATGTAGGAGTAGCTCATGATAGTTTTCCACTGTGCTTACCATTCTGATGCCCTTGCAATCAGCCAGGACCTCATAATTACTCTCTACAAAATCAGGGACTCATCTCCCACTACCCACTTTTACAGACATTGTTGTAGGATACTTAATCACACCACAAACCCTGCCTGAATGAGATTTGAGTTATTTACTGAAGAAAAAAAAAAAAGCCTGTTTCTAGTTGTGGTGTGGTTCCCTTTTGATGGAGTACAGACACGTCCTTAGTACTCACCTTTAATCTCAAACAATGAAGGTAAAGTTTGTAGAAGGAAGCATCCATGTTTGAGAGTGATGTCTAAGTGAGTGACAGACAAAGTGATGAATCAGAGAAAGACTCGACAGAATAGAATATGCTGGACTCTCACGAGAAGAGCGAGGGAAGGAATGCTACTTAAGGGACAATGCAGAGAGAGGGGAAGGAGGTAGTTTATGAGGACAGTTTTGTATTGACAGGTTGCAGAGAGAGGACAAGCTAGACATAGGTGAAGATAGAACAAGCCAGAGAATGAGAAGGAGCCAGAAGATCAGATCAGATTGCTAGAGTTAATCTGAGGCCAAGCAGAGCAATTCAGGAGAAACTGAGAGAAGCCAGATTGGATCAGTCAGCCTGGGGAGGAGTTTGAGCTAGAAAGCAGAAAGAACTAGGAAGGGGTGAGCTTATTCTTACGTCTCAGAGGCTGAAAACATTCTAGGCCTAGATTAGATTGTACAGAGGCTAGAAGCTTTTAGCAGATGGAAGCATTGAACCTCTAAGAATTCCTTCTCATGAAATAAAAAGACTTCCTGCAGAAGACTGTCCCAGCTTCTCTGAGCCCAGTCTACACTGAGTCCATTCTGTAACAACCCTATGTACTCAGAGAAGCTGTGCCTCCGGAGGAAGTTAGAAACAACATTTTCCTGAGAGGTTTCAGAAAGTAATGAAACTGAAGTGCTTGTGTTCCTTTAAAATCGGAGGAAAGCTGCCTTACTCGCTTGGTGTCTGTAACAATGGAGAGTGCTGCAGCCTGCCAGAATTGCCTCAACAGGATGCTCAAGTGATGCTGGGGTGCTTCTGTAGCTATATGCCCGTCTACCCTATTTCAGAGGATCTCAGCCTTTCAGGCTGCTTCGCAGCTGAGTCTTGCCTAACAAACCAAGACCAACCCAAAGAAAGTGAGAGCTGCTTCTGTGATGGAGATAAATCTAAGATCAGGAAACTGACTGAGCTCTGGCCACAGCACGCCTGGTCCCATTGTCACAAATGGAGTGTGGCCCACGGTGGCCCTCATGTTTGCCTAGTCAAAGGGCGCTTCTTACATACTCAGCATGGGCCCAAGTCCTGTGGAAGAAGCAGTAACAAAATTCTCTATCCTCACGGCATTATGCCCTGCGAGGGCAGTGGGTCTCAACCTGTGGCCTGCAGCCCCTTTGGGGGGGATCACCTAAGACTCTGAAAACAGAGACCTCTGAAGGCTAAAAGAAAAAGCAGACGGACAGTAGCCTTGCAGGCTAGTCAGTGTCCACGTGTGTATGTGCCTATTGGGTCAGTATTCTTTGTTCAGTCTTCTGCCTTCTCATTCTAGCCTGTGGGGGTTTAGTCTTTAGCTTATATTGTAATGTTAAATACTGGCCCCCCAGGGATGAGACTGCACTTACCTAAGTGACAAAACAAGTGCTCCTCCCTGATTGGTGAATAAAGATGCCTACAGCCAATAGCTGGGCAGAAGAGAGATAGGCATGGTTCTTGATTGGAGTCTCTTCGAGAGAGGGGGCAGGAGGGCGGGGCATGAAGAGGCTGGCCAACTGGAGCAGCCCAGATGGAACAAAGCAAGTTATAATTCAGGGTTATTGATGGGGAAATAGATTTTAACAGCATAGAAGGGAGATATCGGCCAGCTAAAGTGCTGATTAAAGCTTATAATAAAAATAAAAGTTGTGGGAGGCAGAGGCAGAGAGATTTCTGAGTTTGAGGCTAGCCTGGTCTACAGAGTGAGTTCCAGGACAGCCAGGGAGGGATACACAGAGAAACCCTGTCTAAAAATAAAAGGTTGTATCTTTTGTCTGGAACTGAATGAGCAAAGGTGGGGTAGAAACCCCGATTTGAGATGATTTACTACATTACCCGTAACTGTCTAGTAGTTTAAAACATCCCATCAGAATTTATGGAGCAATATGTAACAGAAAAAGAAGCCCCAAATATATAAAAAACCTCAACCCCATAACAATTGGGGTAACTGTAGCTTTTGGATAATAGGCTGGCCCAGTAAACTATGTCCTGTTAAAAGAAGCCTCGGCTCCGGGCAGTGGTGGCACGCCCTTTATTCCCAGCACTTGGGAGGCAGAGGCAGGTGGATTTCTGAGTTCCAGGCCAGCCTGGTCTACAGAGTGAGTTCCAGGAGAGCCAGGAATACAGAGAAACCCTGTCTCGAAAACCCAAAAAACAAAAACAAACAAAAAACCACCCTCAGCTTTTCGTCTCTTGAACTACACAGCTTCAGCCACATGCGGACTCAGAAAGATGCTTCGTAACCAAACAGGCAAATGTGCATGGGCCAGCGGAGGGCAGGTCTTCCGGTGGTTTCAAGCCATTCTAAGCAGTAACTGTTGCGGAGACTGGGAGAGGAGCCGATCGAGGCTTTGCTCAGGGCCTCTCTGCTGGATGCCCTTCGGTGCTGGTGATCGTTCTCCTCTCTGTACCACAGTCTCCATACCTACTCCGCCACTGCAATCTTAAAGCTGCCATAGACAATGGGAGCAACAGGCTTGGGGGAGGTCCAATGAAAATGTATAAGAGCAAGCAAGCTGGGTGTGGTGGTGCACACCTTCAGTCCCAGCGCTCAGGAGGCGGAGACATCATTGTTGAGTTTGAGGCCAGTCTGTTCTACACAGCAAATTCCAAGGAGCTCGTCCTTAGAGACAGGCTGAAAAGGCCAGATTGGGTGGAGGAGAGGCCTACAAATGTAAGCTAGTTTGGCTACTGTGTGATATGCTGGAAAGAGGTGATAACGGTGGCGTTTTATTGGGAAAAGCACATTTATAAACATGCACAAACTCACCACCTCTGGTTCGGTCCTTTATTTTAGAATCATACCATTGAGAACCAACCTTGGTAGTGCAAACTTGTAATCCAGCGCTTGGGGAGGTGGGCCAGAGGATCTTGAATTCAAGGCCAGCCTACGGTATATAGCAGAACCCTGTAAAAACAAACTCAACCTGGCCAGGAACCCTGGCTGGTGAGCTCCGAGGCCTGGAAGTGAACCTATTATTTTTGCTAAATGAGCAAAGTATCAAACTGCCTTCTGAGTTCTTTCTAGATTATTCTTCCTTATCAGAGGAGCATCTTTGTGCAGTGAATGCTGGCTAACACAGAGCCTGGAGAACCAGGGAGGTGGTGAACGCCTTTGATCCCAGCACTCTGGAAGCAAAGGCTGGTGGATCTCTTGAGAGTTCAGGACCAGCCTGGTCTACACTGAGAGCTCCAGGAAAGCCAGGGCTACATAGTTGGATCCAGTTTCAACGCTGCCTCCCCCTTCCATACCAAAGGAAAGGAAAAAGCTGGAGAAAGAAGGGGCCAGGAGTTTTCATAGGTCAGAGATCAGGGAGGGGTGAGGGGAAACAATGTCTTTTGGAGTGGACAGGACAGAACCGGTTTGCCTGTGAACTCAGCAGCTGTAGTGTGGTTGCCTGTGCAACAGCAAGCCAGTCAATATTCATATATTCTCTCTCTCTCTCTCTCTTTCTCTCTCTCTGGTTTTTTGAGACAGGGTTTCTCTGTGTCCTGGAACTCACTCTGTAGACCACCTGACCTTGAACACAGAAATCTGCCTGCCCCTGTCTCCCAAGTGCTGGTATTAAAGGCGAGCACCACCACTGCCTGGCTACCAGTCTATATTCTAATGTGGGCACATGAGCCCTCAGCGCTATCTAAGGAGCTATTGATGGCTGCATTGGGAAGGAAAGTGAGTTTTCTTTAGGGGTACAGCCCTGGGAGGTTAACCAGGGCCACACCACGTGCATATGGGTAGCAGCAACTGGACTCAGTAGGTTGTGGGGGAAAAAAAAGTAAATAAATAAAAAGGACAGAAAATTTGGGTGGGAGACGAAGGGGACTACAAAGAGGCGGGCAGTGTGGCATGTAATCAATATATGGTATACACATGACACATTCTTTTTTTTTTCCACATTCAAAGAGCAAGTAAAAAAAAATCATAAAAAGCAAACACACATATATTATTTCTAAAAATATATTTTAAGTTATTAAAAAGTAATTAAATAGTTATTAGAAAGTATCATAGCTTTTTCCTTGTATCAAAAGCTGGGCCACCATCCTGGTTACTTGTGGATTGACTAGGCAGTCCAGCAAGTCATCTGTGGACACGAAGACTCGAGAAGGTGCCATGGGACCCCTTGGGGCCGAGGGCTCCGCCACTGTGCTCGCCCCTTTGCTGGTTTGCTGTCTCCTGGCACAGGGTAGTTCAGCACAGTGTTCTCCGTTGCTGCCGACAGACTCTTCGCTGTTGCCTTCCAGTACATCTCCTCTTTCTTCGGATGCTGGTGTCACAGGGACCAGATCTGGGCCAAACAGGCTTGCAGGCTCCAGTTTCCCAGCCCCCTCTGCAAGGCTCGTGCCCTGTGCCTGCTCCACCTCCATGTGCTCCTCCTGCGCACTTGGCTCCTGAGCACTTGGCTCCTGCGCACTTGGCTCCTCCTCGTTAGCTCTCAGCACTTGCATCTCTACTTCTTTAGCTTTTTCACAATGATCAAAAAAGGCACAAACAGCACTGTTCAAGTAGCAGCTGTTGACCTCGTGAGACGTCTCCTCAACCTAGGAAGAGGGGAACCCTTCAGCATGGCGCTGGAGACCAACTGGCCAGACTCACCATCCATACCAGGAGCCGGCCTGGAAAGCTGACCGTCCTACCTCAGTGGGGTTCAGCCAGGTCCTGGGGTGGTGCGGGTCCTCTGCAGTCTTCAGTGTACACACGAGCATGCGGGTGACGGCCTCCTCCACCCGCGCTAGGTGGTCCTCTTCCTGAGGAAAAAAAAATTTTAAAAACCAAACCACATTTTCTTCTCTGTCTCTGTGCCTCATGATTTAAGAGCCTTTTAGCTGTATGCTCTACCCTCCATGAATTCCAACCCTGTCACAGAAGGCAGCCCCATGCTGTTGGGAGCACCAAAACTCACGTGTTATTATCACCTGCTATCTATGACTATAGATCACCAAGCCTTAGAATAAAACTATTTTAGCAAACGCAGGCCTTATGTAAAATGTCCTTGGATAACTGTTTTTCCAATCTTTTCCACTCCTTGATATGTCCAATTTTTTTTTTCAAGGAATTAATAAACACATGGAACAATGATCTTTAAGGAGTTTGAAAAACGAATCATGTGACGAACTGGAGAATGGGCAGCTGGTTCTGTGGTGGCAGAGGGGTTGGGGGTGGGCGAGTTGTCACAAGGGCCAGGATTAGATCCCTCAACATGAGGATGGTATAGGGGAGAGACTAGCCAGTAGTGACACGTCTGTGAATGAAATAGAGACCACTCAGAGTCTGACACCTCTAGGACAGAAGGATGGGCTGGTGGCCCAACTGAAGCCAGGCTGGATTACAGGGAGGCTCTGTTTCAGAAAAAAACAAATAAACAAACAAAAAGTAGATGTTTAGCTGTCTTAAGATACAAGGTAGCACTACTGATAAAACAGAATTAAAACCAACGACTTCAGGTTTCAGAACTCAAGCCAAGCCCATTGCCACTCTGTCTTCCTGCTATCTCTGGGTCAGAATGTAGAATTCTCTCAGCTATCTTGTCTTCCTGAATGCTGCCATGGTCCCTGCCATGATAAAATAATGGACTAAACCTCTGAAACTGTAAGCCAGCCCCAGTGAAATATATCCTTTATAAGAGTTGCCTTGGTCATGGTGTCTCTTCACAGCAACAGGACACCAAGTACGACACCACCTGACCCCAGCTTTCTATACATGTATCTGAGTGTTTGTTATTTCCTCTTTCCCTCCCTGGAAGCTAGGTATAAACATATAATGATATTATATGATCATCCCACGATGCTAAACAGCACTCAATGAAATTCTACATTCCTTCTAGATTTCAAAAAAACCACAAAACCCCTGAAACAGGTACTCGACATACCATAGATAAAACATATAGACAATTCAGTCCCACACCTGTCATTTGTAATTAAAGAGAAACTGCCACACAGTTGCAAACCACTGTGCCCATAGTCTCATCATTTAGGAGTAGAAGGAGGAGAATTACTTCAAGACCATGCTCAGGTCCCTGTGACTTTGCAGCCAGACTGAGCTACATGAGACCACCTCACAACAAGCAAAGAAATAAATCATTCACTAGAATTCCCTCTAAAGTCAGGAAGAAGACAAAGACAAGCATCACCTCCACTATTTATTATTGAATCAGATGTACTACCAATGTGATTAAATAAAACAATTACAGGAAAACAAATTGAAAAGAAAGAGGTAAAACTACCCTAACTTTTGGGGAATATGAGATATGCTTAGAAACCCAATAAAGTCAGGAAATATTAAAAAACAATTCAATCAAAACCAATAGCCACCATATACCAACACTGCTCAGCCAAAAGATAGAATGGATGTCAGGGGAACAAAGATCCTACAATGGCATCCAGGAAAAATGAAAGACTCAGACATAAGCTCTAATGGGAAGAAACACAAAGTCAGAAAGAGGAGACTTTACAATATGCTTATAAGAAAGAAAACTGAATTTGGCCAAGAAAGAATAATTCAACATCTAAAGTTCACGTAAAATTTAATATGGATTGGATAAAAGTATTATAAGTTTTTCCTCTTCAAACTAGATAAACTGATTTACAAGATTATGTATAAAAAATAGAAGCAAGAAGCCGGGCGTGGTGGCGCACGCCTTTAATCCCAGCACTCGGGAGGCAGAGGCAAGCGGATTTCTGAGTTCGAGGCCAGCCTGGTCTACAAAGTGAGTTCCAGGACAGCCAGGACTATACAGAGAAACCCTGTCTCAAAAAAATAAAACAAAACAAAACAAAACAAACAAACAAACAGCAAGAATAGCCAGGAAAACACTTTAATAAAAATGTGCTGAGAGAAGTCAGTCTTATTAGCTGTGACCAACATGGCAGACCTGGTAAATAAAGCAGGAGCAGGCAGAAGGAAGAAGACACTTTCACACAAACCAAGTCTCTCACAGTCCTACTGGGATTGGGAAAACCCCCTTGGGGAAAAGATGAAATCTGATATACTTACACTACATACTTCCCAAAACTCATAAACTAATATATAATAGCCTAATAATTCCTTTATGACCTGAGAAAATGAAAAGTCTGTAACTATTCTTAAAAAGCCAATCCAATCCAATTCCACAGCACAGCCTGTGCACAAGGTTCTGGGAGGAACGGTGTCCACCTGCCATGGATGGAAATGTAAGACTGCATCATGGCAGTGTAAGACATAGGACCTGGGGGTCAGGATTCTCCCCAATATCACACTTCAGTGAATACAGAACAGTACACACACAGGTCACCCCAACATCATTTATAATTATAAAATGCCAGAAGCAATCAAACATCTACCCACTGAGGGGTCTACTGAATGACAGCGGAGCACAGCCACAGTGGGATGTAGTTGCTAAGGGGAAAAAAAAGGATATTTTTGGTTCTATTATGTAGGTGAATCAGGACATTACTGCTTAATAACAAAGAATCAGAAATCAATGAGATTCAAAACAGGAGATCTATAGTAAGTTCTTTTTCTTTTTCTTTTTCTTTAAGATTTTTAAAAATTTTATTTTATGTATATGAGTACACTGTAGCTGTTCAGATGGTTGTGAGCCTTCATGTGGTTGTTGAAAATTGAATTTAGGATCTCTGCTCGCTCCAGTCCACCCCGCTCACTCAGGCCATATTTATTATTATAGATAAGTACACTGTTGCTGTCTTCAGACACATCAGAAGAGGGTGTCATATCTCATTACGAGTGGTTTTGAGTCACCATGTGGTTTCTGGGATTTGAACTCAGGACCTCCGGAAGAGCAGTCAGTGCTCTTACCCGCTGAGCCATCTCACCAGCCCCTATAGTGAGTTCTTAAGAGTCAAGCAACTAATAAGCTGTGGCCAGTGTAGATTTTTAAAAAGAGGCATAAATGATTAATACTAGAAGTAAAGAAAGACTGTCAGGTAGACTCTGACATTAACAGGACAATGAAGAAATCCTATGAAAAAGCTTATGCCTATAATTGTGCCTACCCTCCCGCCACCATCCTAATACCCAGAGCAGTGTAAGGAACCAAATCTACTTATAAATGCCACTCTCAAGTAGAGGAACAGTGGCTGTCTGCAGACATGATTAGCTTGCAAGCCTGGAGCACAGAAAAGCACAAAGGGATCCTGGGATGGCTTCATGTGCCAGGAAGCAAGGATATGCTTGACCGCTCATTTGGGCAGCATGAAGGGGTATCACCAAGTGCACTGGCAAGGAGAAGATTCAAGTCTCTGGGTACGCTGGAAGGTTTGGACAACCAACACAGTGAAATTGAAGCTGATTGGGAAGCCAGGCAGTACAGGGTGGGGGCAACCCAGTATGACAAAGACCACATGAAAAAGTCTCAAGTTAGACAAGGTTTCTAGAAAAGGGGATACACGGGTGTTACAAACATCACTGTGAGGAAGAAATCCCACCAGATACACCCATGGGTCTTCAGTGTCATGTGGTTTGCCCTGAAGGGTCCTTGACATCATATGCCTTCTCTTACTCATAGTAATTTCTCCTGTGAGTGTGTGTGTGCACGCGCCCAAATGCACATGTATGCAAGGCAGATGACCACCTCAGGTGTCACCCTGAGGAATGCTGTCCACCTTCTTAGAGACAGAGTGTTTTACTGGCCTACCTGGCCATCGGCAAGCCCCAGGAATCCTCCTGTCTCTATCTCCCCAGCAATGGGATTACGAGCATTTGCTACAACTAACAATGGGTTCTGGATCCTCCTAAAAGCTTTTCCACCTGAACCTAGCAATTTCATTTGAAAACGTGTGTGTGTGTGTGTGTGTGTGTGTGTGTGTGTGTGTGTGTGTTCGGATTATGTTGGATGTCTTTACACGTTGTCTAATTTAAGCTTCACAACCACATTCCTGAGCTGGATTCAGTTACAATCACTGCTTTGCAAGTGAGCTTACAAACTGAGCTCTTCTGGAGTGAACCATCTGCTGGAGAGGGTACGGCAGGTGTGAGTTTTGCAGAGGACTCCATTGCACATTGGCTCCAGCTGCAGCTTCAAGCAGACTTGTTAACTGTGAGGTTGCTGGTTAGAGAGACAGATCGAGCCCTACAGCTACTGTATTGTTAAATAGCTCAGGGGAGCCAAGATGAAGATGTTATTGGGAAAAACAAGGGTCCTGGTAGAAATGAATGATAAAAATATAGTGCTGAATGACTTCACTTTGAGACAATGCATAGGTCAAGATTAGAAATAAAGATCCTCCCAGCACTCGGGAGGCAGAGGCAGTCGGATTTCTGAGTTCAAGGCCAGCCTGGTCTACAGAGTGAGTTCCAGGACAGCCAGGGCAATATAGAGAAACCCTGTCTCAAAAAAACGAGGGAGAGAGAGAGAGAGAGAACATGTGCCATAGGAAGCCAAGGGAGGACCAGGCGTTTGAGACCCTACACAAAGATACCCCATCTCAAACAAAACACAACACAACCAAGTCAAGCAAAACAAGAGGATGGCCCATCTCTAACCTGAATATTTATCCAGAGAGGACAGACTCACAGACATAGAAACAAACTCATTCTGGCAGCTGGGAACCAGCTGTTACAGAGAACTGGTGAGCCAATGGTCTGACAGGCTTCGCTTATCTTAGGCATGTGTTCTTTAAAGGACAACAACAACAACAACAACAACAACAACAACAAAAGTACCAGCTCAATCCAGGAGTTTATACTGACGGTGACAGGATCGAGAGACTCCACGTAATGCCACCAGTGTCTGGGGACAAAAAGAACCTGCAAACCAAAGAAAAGATAGTTACCACAAGAACCAGACATTTCTCTCTCTAGCTGAGACTGCTGATGGGAAAGAGAAACAGGGGTGAAGCCAAGGGAACAGAGTGAAGGAGGAAAGAAGGCCCCCCTCCCCCCAGCTGCCATGGTCATGAGCTTACAGCTTTCCATTCCTCTTAATCTGGTGATGTCTGCTCGCATCTAAATTTTAGTAAAAGCTTTGAAATTCTTGCCATCGAACAATAGCCAGGAACGTTCTGATGGAAGAAAGCATGCAGCCACTTCCCCTTATTTACTGGAAAACCTCCCCGAGGTACAATGAAGGACAGGGTGCTAGGGAAAGACTGGAGCAGTCAGAGCCTCAGGCACTGTAGGCAGGAATGGAAAATGGCGGCTGTGGAGAACACTAAGGCGATCTCGCAGAAGGGCACACTCTCTGATCCACCCATCCTAAACACACAAGGATCTTACAGCAAGTGCGCGCAGCAGCAACACACATTCCTAACGGCTCACGCAATCAGCTCAGGAGTACACCATTACGGCACACCTACCCTACGTAATCAAGAACTGTCCAGCCTTGAAAACGTGTTCTGCATCACAAGTCAGACACAAAAGGCTCCATATTGTTTGGAGTTCAATGCCCAGAATAGGAAAATCTACAGTGATACAAAGTAAGGTAGTAGCTGTTGGGGGCTGGAGGAAGAGGCATGCAGGAAGGGAAGTGCCTGGTGGAAGACTGATACAACGTGGCCTGGTGGAGAGAACAGGATGAGAGCCAGCAAGGAGGGGCAGTGAGGGGAAGACAGGATAAAGCTGATGCAGGGAACACAAATTTTTCAAATGCTAAGAAACTGGTACAGCAAGCCCCAGTGTTGTAAAAGAAAGTCTCCCCACGGGGTGGATATGCAGAATACAGTCTCTTTAGAAGGATTCAGATGGCAGTCATTCTTGCTGAAAAATCACCCTCAGTGCACCTGCTTCTGAGCACAGGATGCGCTGCAGCCTGTGTGCATCCGTCTGGTGGAACAGGTATTAACTGTGAGGATGTTCTAGTACCCTGACATGTCTCTTAACTTGAGTAGTAATAATGGCTCCACATGCTTTGAATTTCCTCAGCACCCATTCCCTCCCGTGACCAGCAGGAGGAGCTGTGCTCCCTCTCTCCATCTCTCAGGCCCGCAGATGGAGAAGTCCTCCAGCAGCAGGGCCTTGGGAGGATGCTACTGCCATCTGTACAAGGAAAGCTCAGGTACCAACCCGGCTGTGGTGCCCACTGACAGCTCATCGATGTTTAAAGCCCCATTACCTACCTGTCCTGGGCTCAGCGTGACCATATGTCTTCGAGCTTTCTGGAACTGGGGGAAACGCTTCAAATCAGGGTTGACAACATTGATTTTGCTGAACACACTAGACTCTTCGTAAGGAATTCTGGTTGGATAAAGGAAAGGTGTATCTTCAGGAGGAAAGAGATGCCATCTTTTCCTAATGAAAAAACAAAAACAAACAAAAAAACAATACAACAAACTCTCAACTTGAGATAAAACATGTAAGAAGGTAGCACCCAAAAGTTCCGTTTTACTAATTTAAATTCAGTTCATACAGGAGCGCAGCCTCTCACTCAAAGCTGATCCCATGCAGTTGTCTGATGGAAGGTAGGACTCTACTGGTGGGTGCTCCTCCTGAGGCAGCCCTGCTCCTGGCTGGGATAGAATCTCATTAGTAAGGTGTGTGTTTGTTTGTTTGTTTTTGGATCTTTTTCTTTTTGGTTTTTCGAGACAGGGTTTCTCTGTATAGCCTTGGCTGTCCTGGAACTCACTATGTAGACCAGGCTGGCCTCGAACTCAGAAATCCGCCTGCCTCTGCCTCCCGAGTGCTGGGATTAAAGGCGTGCGCCATCACTGCCCGGCTTTGTTTTGGGATCTTATAGCAAAGCTTGCTTATCACTGAATTCACTCCTGACCCTGAAGCTAACCAGAATAATCTCTATCCCATTTTATCTTGTATGTACATATGCATGTGTGTGGTGTTTGTTATGTGTGTTTCTACACATCATGCAGATGCATGTGCATGTGTTGAGGCGAGAGGCCGCTACTGCCACGTCTGTCTTCCTCATCGTTCACTGTCTTAACTCCTCTTTCCCCCTGGTGTTTGGAGGCATGCTCTCATTATATAACTTTATTGGCTGTCCTGGAACTTGCTATGGAGACCAGGCTGGCCTCAAACTCAAAGATCCTCCTGCCTCTACCTCCAAGTACTGAGATTAATGGCCTGTCACCACAATGGTGAGTCACCTTACTTTTTGAGACAGGATCTCTCTCTGAACACAGAGCTCTGACTGGATAGACCATCAGGATGAGCTCCTGGGACCCTCATGTCCCCTCCGTCTTCTGCACCTGAGTTACAAAAGGGCACCACGCCTGGCTTTTCCACACGTTGCTTGCTGCGCACTGACCATAAGTCATCATGTTCGTGCCGCAGTCATCTTACCACTGAGCTAGCTCGCAAGCAGGGCAAATACCTGCGCTCTGATACTATCCTGAACACCCCCCACCCCCAGCTCTCCCCAGCAAAGTGTCTAGACTTCTCCCTGTCTGGGAAGTTAGACATGTTGAATTGATCTATTAAAGATGAGAAACAAATAGCCAATGCTACATTAACCCGAGGGTAATATAACTGAGAATCGTTTTTTTTTTTTTTTTTGGTTTTTTGAGGCAGGGTTTCTCTGTGTAGCCCTGGCGGTCCTGGAAATCACTCTGTAGATCAGGCTGGCCTCAAACTCAGAAATCTGCCTGCCTCTGCCTCCCAAGTGCTGGGATTAAAGCCGTGCGCCACCACGCCCGGCTGTAACTGAGAATCTTTTAAAAGGGGAAAACTGGGCCGGGCATGGTGGCGCACGCCTTTAATCCCAGCACTGGGGAGGCAGAGGCAGGCGGATTTCTGAGTTCGAGGCCAGCCTGGTCTACAAAGTGAGTTCCAGGACAGCCAGGGCTACACAGAGAAGCCCTGTCTCGAAACCCCCCCCCCCAAAAAAGGAGAAAACTGTTTTATAAACTGGATTCTTCTTTTAGGAATGGGGGTAATAAATCTTATTTCACAAAACTGTAACATTCTATATTTTACAGTAGTGGAAGGAAGAGTGCTGAGGCAGAGTGAGGAGAGTAAGGAGAGCTGATGGGACCAGAGGACAAGAACCAAGCCCCAGATTAGAGGACAAGCCATACATAATACGGCCCTCCTGAGTGTGAGCCCTGACAGTCATGGGCACTGCCAGTCCTTTCTGCACAAGGAGGCAGCTCTCAAACTGTCAAGAGTGTACTAAAGTCTTATTTCACTTTGGAACCGAAGGCTTCACAGAAATAGTGAAGTGCTTGACTTTTCTGAAATCCTAGGGCAGCCTACGAATCTCACAACCACTGGGTCAGAACTGCTGGAGTTTAGGTGCCTGAAGGCGGCCTTTTCAGGCATGGCTGTTCTACTCCACCAAACCCACTGCTTATGTGGGAGCCACTCTCGGTTACTTGGTCTGTTAAATTTGGAAGGGCTCTGAAGAGGTCATCAATTTTATTTCATTTCTAAAATAGCAGGAGAGAGAGAGAGAGAGAGAGAGAGAGAGAGAGAGAGAGAGAGAGAGAGAGAGAGAGATATCTGTTTGGTACCCCTGGGCTCACGGAGACCCAGAACATGCATCTCTTGGCTTCTCCCAGGCAGCACTTCACAGAGGAGTGACCATCAAGCCAGATGATCCAACCTGCTTTGCTCGGCTTCACAGGTTGAAATGTGCATGCCCTCCCAGCAGAGGACCATCACCATACCATCTGTCTTAGTCAGGGTTTCTATTCCTGCACAAACATCATGACCAAGAAGCACTTGGGGGAGGAAAGGGTTTATTTGGCTTACACTTCCATACAGCTGTTCATCACCAAGGAAGCCAGGACTGGAACTCAAGCAGGTCAGAAATCAGGAGCTGATGCAGAAGCCATGGAGGGATGTTATTTACTGGCTTGCTCCCCTGGCTTGCTCAGCCTGCTCTCTTATAGAACCCAAGACTGCCAGCCCAGAGATGGTCCCACCCCCAAGGGGCCCTTGATCACTAATTGAGAAAATACCCCACAGCTAGATCTCATGGAGGCATTTCCCCAACTGAAGCTCCTTTCTCTGTGGTAACTCCAGCTGTGTCAAGTTGACACAAACCTAGCCAGTACA